>JAHIAM010010158.1:0-18877 GCA_021605205.1 Aegilops longissima | reverse complement strand
CCCCCGACGGGCCTCGTTTGTCCGCATGGCGGCAGACCGCCCTGCCAGTGGCGCCGGGCGGCTGCAGGGAAGCTTATCGCATGCCGCCGGATCCTGCTATGACCTTCAAACCTTTGAAGAGCAAGACGTTTGCAAGGCCGACCATAGTCGGCCAAGATGGAGACGGCGGCCGAGTCCAGATTCTTCTACCAAAGGGATGAAGTTGTCGAGGCTCCTCGACAAAGCCTCCGCTACCACCAGCTCGACCACGTTGAGTAATGGGCCACGTAGGCAAACCCGAGCCCCTCGAACCTTTCAAACATCGGGCATCAGCCCTCAAGACACAAAGACGAAGGTCGCCAGAAAGCCGATGAGTCGGGATACCCTCCGGCCGAAGTCCCAGAGGCGGCCTCAAGACAGCCGACTTTTGCGGCGATCGTGATGCCGACCTAAGCCGGGCGACCTAGGCGAGGCCCGCCAGTAGTCGGGTTCGCGACCCCAACCATCTCTTGCCCGAGCGACCACGAAGCGGATGGGATAAAACCACCCTGGCCCATCCTCGCCCCGCCCATAAAGGGGTGGCACAGAGCGCCGATCGACGGAGATTCCGTCCGCGCGCATCATTACGCCGCCGACATCAGCCCCATGGGCAGATTCCCGCATCAAGGGGCCTGTCTCGACAATTCCGAAGAGGCGGGATTACGTCGGAGAACCAAGACGGCGAGAGCACCCCAAAGACGGACCGATGGAGTCGGCTCGAGTCGGCCGGCCTCCCAAGGGCTCCACGCGCCATTAACTGGGAAAGATGGAATGGCGACAGGATCGCCGCCGGGCGGCGATGCCATGACCCCATGACCAAGCTCACATAGGAAGCCCACAGCAGATCGAGAAGATCCGCCGGCCGATAAGGGTCGGCCCCATGCTGGGTTGTCGACGGGCCCACTAGTCGGCGGGCTGTAAGTCGGCGAGAAGACGACGACTTAGAGACGACGGCTTGACCCGCACCCACCGGATTATTGCCAGGCCCGGGGTAAGCCTATAAAACCCCGGCACCCATGCAAAGGGTTGGAATCTAGTAGTTTTAGACACACGAAGAGGGAGAGAAGAGCTAGCCTGCTCCTCTCCATCCTCACCCAACAGCTCAAGGAGCATCTTGTACTCACTTTGCCATAGTGATTGCGGAGAGCCCGCAGAGCAGCAAGAGGGGGTATCTCCGGAGAGCCCTGCCGGTAAGATCCGCGGCATGTTCGCCATCCCGCTTCTGTGCACCGGCGATGTTCTACTCGCCTCCATGATAATCCATCCTTGCATATGTCGCACCCAACCCCGACACTTGGCGCCCTCCCCACCAACTCGGGGAATTCTTCCACCAAGCTTGACTATCGCGCGTGCTCACATGTGTTTCATCGCTGCGGCGGAGATCGACCGGCGAAACCGCTTCCGCCATCGCTGATCCACCGGTGAAGCTCTAGCAAAAATCTTACTTTCCGGAAGAACGCGCTCGCAAGCATTTCCTAATCTGCCGGTTTACATAGCCGGGCCCTTGCCGGGAGGCGGCCTTCATGGTCCTACCGAGCCAGGTCGCTGCCTCCCATTGGCTGCCACCAGACGGCCCGGTGATGGTCCAATCGGAAGGCCTGACCGGTCCGACTCGATAGCCGCCTTTGTGGAGGCCGGTGCTCCCACCCAAGGCCCCTCACATGATTTGCCGATGAGCGGTCGTTACCTAAGTCGGCTAAGCACTAAGGAGATGCCTCATGACGAGGTATCTTACATGG
Source organism: Aegilops longissima (assembly GCA_021605205.1). Taxonomy (NCBI): domain Eukaryota; kingdom Viridiplantae; phylum Streptophyta; class Magnoliopsida; order Poales; family Poaceae; genus Aegilops; species Aegilops longissima. Next base: position 17,120 of record JAHIAM010010158.1, on the reverse strand, counting down.
TGAATTATATCGCCAACGCAAGCTCACCGAGGAGTGGCGGTTCAGCAAGGAGCCGATTTCCGCCAATCCCTTCGAAGCTTCCTTCTTTTCTTTTTGTTTCCGATTTTTTAATGGTCATTTTCATCCCTTGTTTTAAAACCCCTTCAAGCGGCCACGGGGGGCCCCCCCCACCCGGGAACCTTACATCCCATTGGGGGCGGCCCGCCACCAAAGGGGCGGGGGGCGGCTCCGGTCGGGTTCGGCCCGGTGAGCAGGCCTTTTCCCACCAAAAGGCCCGATATCAATCGGGCTATTGGCTGGTATTCGGGTTGCCAGAGCCGGGCCCCCGGTTTTGCGGCCCCAAAGGGCCCAAGGCCCGGGGGCCAAAAGGGGCGACGGCCACGGCAGCCCGCCCCAAAGGGGTGGCAAAGGTTTCCTTTAAAATTTTTTCCAGCCTTTTTTTTTCCTTGTACTTTTGTTTTCCTTGACTTATCAAAATTTCCAAGGGCCCCCCCCAAGGAGGGGGGGTTCGGAGCCCTCCAATCCTCGGGCCACTCCTCTGGGCGGAATATGGGGGCGGAACAAGGGCCCCGGTTGGGGCTCAAGGCGGAGGGTGGGGAGGCGTACCCCGAACCGGGCAAAGGGGGGCGGAAAGGCGGCGGGGCCAATGGAACGTGAGCTCTGTTCCCTAGACTGGGGCCCCGAACCCGGTTTTCGCCAAAGCCCCCCCGGGCTTAGGGGGGGCCCAAACCCCGGGGGAGGGGCACCCCAACCCCCGGGGCCAAGGCGGCCCCGGGGCCGGCTCCGGGGGAGGCAAGGGCGGTCTTTGGGTTGACCGGGCCCGGCAGGGGAAGGCATTTCAGGGGCCCCCGAACCCGGGCCTTTTCCCCTAAATCAACGGGCCCGCCAAACCCCTGGCGCCCCAATGGCCGGAAGTGGCAAGCGGCCGGAATCCCCCTGGGGGGGGCAGGGAGCCCCCCGGGGTGGCTTCCGAAAAAGGGGTTGAATTTAGTAGACCAGTTTTGCTTACGCCGGGGCCCCATTTGCGGGAATTCACATTCGCCCCCCCTTTCCCCCTTCCCGTGGAGAACCGGCCCCCCGAGGAGAGGGGATTTTTCCAGGGGGGCCCACGCCCATTTTAGCCCGGGTTCGCTTTCCAAAAGGCTTGGCCCCCCTTTTCTTTTGTTTTCTTCCTTCTTCCGGAGGGGGATCCACCGGGCAGAGGGGGGCCCATGCCCCCGATAGACCGCTTAGGGTGCCTGTTTAAATTTACGAATTTGAAATGGGGGGAAAAACCCCTCCCCCCTTAAAAAAGGGTTTTCAAAATTTAATTCAAGTCCAAAGCCCTTAAAATCTATCCTCTTGTTTGGGTTTAAATCCATTCAAAGGGTGGGAATTTTCACACCTAAGGGTTCTTTTAATTCCAAATTTGAAAGGGAAAAATGAAAAATTTTTAAGTGTTCAAAATTTTAAACAAAAGCATTTGGGAATTTCCAATGTGCCGGAATTTGGAAATTTTGAAATTTTTTATTTTTCCCCTTCATAAATAAAAGAAAAAAGGAAAACCTATGGGCCCAGCCCGCCCACCCCCCGCCCAAAAATTGCCAATGTTTTCCCATAATTTGGGGGGAGAGGAACGGGCCCACCCTCCCCCTGCCTATTTTAAACCCCGGGCCCCTCAACCCCCGGGGTTTTTCCCCTTCCCGGTGACCTCCAGCCAGCCAAATCCCACATTTGGGCCCAATAATTTTAATCCCAAATGTACCCTAAATTCCTGAAACCCCAGGCCAACTTTATAGTGGTAAACCCCACAGGGAAAGAAGAAACTTCCTGCGACCCAACCTGCACCCTTTCCTCCCCTTTTCCTTCTTCCACACGGCCCCGCGTGCCCACCAAGCGGCACCGCACCTGGCCACCATTGGCCCAACCCTTGCCCTCCCTCCCCCCTCCCGGGCTAACCAACCCTCCCCCCGCCGAGGGAACCCCAAACTCCGGGGCCCAACTCCCCTCACCCGCCCGCCCCCCCCCCCCAACCCCAACGACCCCCCCCGGTCACCCAGTCCAATGCCCCCCCCAACCCGAAAGTCTGATTCCCCGTTTCTCCTCCCTTTTTTCCCCACCAGGCCCTGCTGACCCTCCTCAAGTGGCCCCCAAACTTTAATTGAAAAAACTAATTGAAACAATCCACATTCCCACGGGCTTTCCACACCCTGCCTCCCGAGCCACAATTTCTGCCGGTTTTCTTCGGAATTTTTTTACTAAAACCAAAATTAATTCAAATTTCAAACAAACTTTTATTCTATAACTCCAAATGCTTTTTAAGAAAATTTACGAAAAATCACTTTCCTTGGCGGTTTAGCTGTTAAAACAAGCTTGCTGAATCCGTTGATTTTGACCTTAGACTAATAGATTTATTTAACCTTTGTTAAATAGACATCCCCTCCCCTTCAACTTGAAGGCCAACCCTTCTCGCCCGTCATCATGCCAATTTTCAATTTTGATTTTATTTTTTTTTTATATATTCCCTTCAAATCCTATAACCCTTTTCCCCCGCCCAAATTAATTATTGAAATTCCGAAAAACCCTTTCTGTTCGTTCTCATTTTAATTAAGAAACCGATTAAGTTTTGCCTAGTTAACCCACTTCCTTTCAAATTTTTCCGTTCAATGAAACCCCTGTTTAATTGATTGGCCAATTACCTGCCTTCATGCTTAAGGTTGTTGGTTTTTTTGGTGTGGAAAGGAAAGGTTTGGGTTTTCAGATTAATGTTAACCATTTGGAAAGGTTCAAGGGGCCATTAGGAGAATTTTGCATTAACAACAAGCTGGTCTTTTTTGATAGAACAGCATCCAATTGGGTCCTTAATTGACCCCTTTTAAACCCCTGTCATGCCCGGATTGAATAGTTTTGGGTTTGTAGATGTGGCCACCAAGCTGCCTTAGGGGTGGGTTGTGTTGCGGTACATGGGGCTGGGAAAAAGGGGTTTTTTCGGGAAGACACATGGGGTTATGGGAAACCCGGTTCAGGTGGCCCAATAGGCTAACCTGACTGGGACTTGGTGTTTGGATTAAACACCCACCTCCTAAGGGTTTGGCTTCTTAAACCCTTTAAGTTGGGGAGCCAAGGTTCCCCGGGTTAAATTGCACAAAGCGGCCCAAGGGTTGGTTCCTAATCCTAGAAAAATGGATCTCAAAACCCAAATGTGGTTTGGACCCTCTTGGGAACAAGGATCCCGGTGGGATTGTGTGGTGGTTGGCCGAACACGCTTTCAAAGGTTGTAAGGATGCTTGAAGATAAAGTGGTTGCGCAAATACCCCCTTTTAAATGTCATGAAAGGTTCGGGAAGACTTCTTTTTATCAGTTTCTTAACAATATTTTGAACTATAAACCCCTCCGAGGTTTATTGGATGGCTTCGTTTAGAAGTCCCCTGGCGTTAAATTGTGAAGGGATGTGATGAAAGGTAAAAAGCTTTCCTTTTTTCAGAGTTGTTGCCATTTCCCGCTGGCTTGTTGATTTATATTTTTGGGATGTGCCCCTAGTAGATTAAAGGATGGCCCGAGCCTTTTAAATAAAGTTTGGTTTAATTTTTTTGGAGCCTTTTTAACTCAACGGGATTTATGGATGTTGAAATGTTGGTAGAGGGACCGCAATCTAGTTGTTTAGGGCCTTATAGGGAAAGTAAGTTTTCTTCGAGCTAGATGCAAGTTCCCGGAGTCCTGTAGAAATTTTTGGCATTGACCCCCTGTGATTATTTGCCCTTAGCCTCTTTAAAGTCCCGGGTGATTTGGTTGTTATTTCCAACCCGGGATTTAAACCCAAAGGGAACCCAATTCTAGTGTACCCAACTAAGGATGTAGCCCGTCCCCAAGGTTAGTGCCTTTGTTCACGATCCCTGTGGCCCGGTTCTTTGCATTGGATCCGCATATATTCGGGAAAAACCCTCCCGGATGGTAAGGCAAATTTGGGTACCGGGGCCAAAGTTAATAGGGTTTACCACCAGGTCATTGGCTTGAACCCTCCCCGGTCATGAGCGGGTCCTTAAGGTGGCCCTGGGTTAGCAGAAATGCGTTTTGTAGGGTTGATTGTAGGAACAACTTTTTTTCCACCAGTCCGCCGGTACCCCTTTTGGGTTTGGATAGGCCCTTTTTATTTGTGTTACACCTAGTCCTTGTGGATTGTTGGTTCACCTCCCAAAGGTTCAAATTTGTAGCAACTTAAGTAACCTTGAATGTTTGTTATGGTTTTGAAATTGAGAAGTTAAATTTTTTACTTTAATGTTTTCCCGATTTTCCTAAATTCAATGTTTGATTAGGCTCTTTGTGGACCTCCTGTAACTGTGGTTGCCACCCTAGTGTTTGATGTTTTAGGGTAATTTGATGGTTTGATGGTTCCCAAATCCGGGGAAGTCAATTTAATAAAGCCAATTTGAGGTCCGGATTTTCCCCTAGGATTTAAGCCCTTATGCTCCTATGGGCCTCCTAAATGTTCGCGATGCGCCATTATGTGTAACGGCCAGTTGGGGGAAAGCCGTTATATGACCCTTCCCGGGCGAGGCATTCGGTTTTCATACCCATAATCACCTCCGATACCACCAATTTTGGGAGGACAAGGCCTAAACCCCTTGGGTGGACAATAATGCCCGTCAATGGCTATCCGACTATTTGCCCCGCCCGGGTTTGGACAAAGGATTTGCCTTTGGGGCGAATTTCCCGGACTTCTGGTGGGGAGGTTGGACATACCCTCCTCGGGGCCCCGATTTTGGGGCCAGACCAACCGGCCTTATGGCCAAAGCCCCCAAGCTTCCGACCCTTGTTCCCCCTTTTGGGTGGTGACCATGAGGATTATGGGCGCCTCGGAATTAGAGTTTTAAGTTGGACTTTTTTCCCCCCTCTACCGTGGTCCACATTTTAATTCCTAAGGTAAAAATTTAAAAGGATTGGTGCTTCCATAATGTCCCTTTTTTGTTGTATTCAGGACTAAACTATGAAGGTGGTTAGAGGGTATATTTAATTGGCAGTTTTTCCACTAGGTGAACTCTTTGATTCCTATGATTATTCCATTTTGAAATTTGATTGGTTTAAACCTTTGTTTTGTTCCCGTTCCAAATTTCTCCCGCTGTTCCAAAGAGGGAGGCCGCGGAATTAATTTTAACCGCCATCTTTGGCCTTTGATAAGGCCATAAAACCCCGCATTCTTGAAAAAACCGCCCCCGGAAAAACGGGGTTTCCCTGATTTCCGTTTTCCTCCGTTCAAAGTTGCCGAGCCAGACGCCGGCGATTGGCCCGAGTTATCCAATCCCGCCATGGCCACAAAAGTTATTTTGCCGCAACCCAAGGCCCGCCACCGGGGAAAAATGGGTTCGTCCCGCAAGTTACCGGGTAATTCCGCCGGCCCTACCGGATTTGGCCCAAAGGAAATTTCCGCTTCCCCAAGGCCGGGTAAGTACCTTGCGAATTCGGGAGGGCCGCTACCCCAAAAGTTTCTCCGTGCAAGAACGGGAGGTTCCGGGCTTAGCCCATACCCGAGATTCCGCCCCAGAATCACCTTTCCCGTGTCAAAATTAAAGGTGCAGTGCTTCAGGTTCACGCAAGACACCGGTTCCGAAGGGCCTTCCGGGCGCCGGTTTGGGTTCCTAATCCCTCCACCTGGTCAAGGCATCCCGAGGGCCCGCCCAACCACCGATTTTCCACCCAAGACATTGGATCCAATCCAAGGGCCCCCGGCCTGGTCCTTGTTCAAATGTGGAAACGGGCCATTTTCGAGGGGCCCAACCCCAACAAAATTCCCGGGGAACCCAGAAAGGTTCCCTTTGCCATTGCCCCGCCGGGCCTGTAATTGGCCGAAACCTATGAGGTCCCAACCCCCCCTGCGTTTTGTTTTGCCACCGAAGTTTTTTGTTCCAGCTCCCAATTTCAACTATGCTCGGCAAAACCAATTTCCACGCCCCCCGGTTAAACTCCGGTTTGATGGCAAACCTTGAAAAGCATAATAAATTTTTCAGCTTATTTTTTGCATTAAACCTTAATCCCTGCATAAAATCTCTTTAGGACGATTCCCCATTTGAAGATTGATTGTCGCAAAGCCAATTATCTCCTTGGAAAACAAAATTTTTAACCCGACAAGGTTTACCCTTAAAGCCAACCCTTTTCCAAATTCAAATTTCCAGTCCGGATTTCCGGTTTTCCGGAATGCCTTTCCCCGAAGGATGCAGTTTGTAACATTTCCGCCCCAATTTAAAGACCTTATAAAACCCCCCAATAGGAACTTAAGAAACAACCAGATCCTTGAAAAGGGCACCGTAGTTCTCCCAGGGTTCCCGCCCTTTCCAAAAGGGTGGCGGTCGGAGGGAGATTACCACCGAATTTGGTACACGCAATTGCCTTCAGACAAGACCTTTAACCCCCGTCCTCGCCTTTTCCAAGATGGATTTGAGGTTGGGCTACCATCAAACAAAATCAAACGGGAATTAAAACGGTTTGTCCTTATGGCCAATAATAACCTCATGTCCTTCGGATTAACCAATGCTCCAGCCACCTTCTCTTTAATGAACTAATCTTCATGGAGTATTTGGTAAATTTGGTATACCGGAATATACCATCTACCCAAGAATGAGGAAGAACATGCCAACATCTAAGGCTAGTATTGATGAAACTTCGAGAACCGCTTTATGCCAAATTCTCTTGAATTGGTTACCGTATGACCTATCTAGGACATGTAATTTCGAAGGGTATTGTTCAATCCCGAAGAAGTTCAAGCCGCCCTGATCGCCCACCAATCGGTAAAGCAAGTTCGAGTTTCCGGTTAGCAAGCTTTGCCGGGAGAATTTCTAAAGTTGTTAAACCTCTAACCGAACTCCTCAAGAAAGATAAGAAGTTCGAGGGCCCAAGGATCAGCCGAACCAAAACCGCCTCCCCTGCATTTATTCCACCAGTTTTCTAAGGCTTTATTATCATTTCGCCCGACAAGGACTAGGTTGCATACTCATGCAAGATCGCATTGATTGCCACGATTCAAAGGGCCCCCCGGGAAAACCCCCCCCCTTTTAAAGGGTTCATGCACTCAAAACCGGCGACATTATTTTCGGGTAATCGCTTAAATCTACACCATCACCAAAGTCTGAAATATATCTTCACCCAACCGGATTTGAATCTCGTGCAAAGACGTTGGTCGAAGGATTACAGATTTCACTTAGGAATATCCTACACCCCGTGCAAAGCTAATGTCATGGCGCGACTAAGTCGCAAATCACGAATAATTTGATGTTACAACAAGGTCAACCAACTCCACGAGGAATTTCAGCTTAATCTTCACATTGTTCCTCGAGGATTTTTCCACCCCGGTGGCTAAACCTGACCACGGATCGAATCATAGCTGCTCAAAGAAGATGATAGAGGGATATCTTGATCAAGGAGAACATTCAAGGGAGCGCAAATGTTTCTCCAGATGAACAGGTGTTGTTTCTTCGAAACCGCTTAGTGGTTCCAAGAAACAACACACGAATTGATCCTTAAGGAAGCTCATGACTCTCCTCTCACCATTCCCCGTAGTACTAAAATGTATCAAGATCTACGCCGAGGTTTTGGTGGACTAGGATGAAGAGAGAAATCGTCAATACATTTAATCGCGACGCTTGTCGCCGAAGTTAAAGGAAGCATCAACGGCCTGCGGTACCCTTCAATTTTTCCGAATGGAAATGGGATAAAATCGGTATGGATTTCATTACCGGGTTTCAGACCAAGAGAGGGAATAATATCTTCGCTTTGTTGATCGCCTTCCAAAGTAGCCCACTTCCTACCTGTCGGAGAGAAACCGCTAGCCAGCTAGCTGAATTGTACATCTCCTAATAGTGTCTCTTCATGGTGTTCCATTGAAATTAACTCGACCGTGGTAGTCTCTTCACCCTCGATTTTGGGAAAGTTTCAAAACGCTATGGGAACTCGTCCTTTAGCACCGCTTCCATCCCCAATCAAGTGGTCAAGTAGAACGAGTCAATCAAATCTTAGAGGATATGCTTCAAGTTCCATCTCTTTCGCATGAATTGGGAGAAATGCCTTCCATTCGCCGAGTTCGCTTATAACAACAGTTATGACCGCAAAGCCCTTTCAAGTTTTTTATGGACAAAATGTCGAACGCCTTAACTGGTCAAACCGGGAGAGACAACTTTTGGCCCGGAATGACCGAAGGGAAAGAGCAAGCGTTGTTCGTGAGAATTTGAAAACAGCCCAATCTCGCCGAAGAGCCAATATGATCGCAAGCATAAGCCTATGGCTTATGAAATTGGCAGAAGGCTTACCTTGGTTTCTCCTTTAAAGGAACCCATCGATTCGATCAACAAGTTCCTCGTTACATTGGACCCTTTCGCATTCTTGCCAAACGAGGGAAGTTGCCACCAATTGAACTACCTCCGATCTTCCAAGGTCCATGATGTCTTCCACGCTTCCAACTCAGCGTTGCTTCGATCCTATCCGTGGAGGGACCACAAACGCTTGATCTCCAAGATAACCTCACCTATCGAGAGTACCCCATTCAGATCTCGATCAAACCGAGCGCAACCGACGCCGGAATATCAAGTTTCTAAAGGTTCAATGGTCAAACCATTCCGGCAAGAAGCAACTTGGGAAAGGGAGGATCGCCTTCACTTGAGTACCCCACCTTTTCAAGAAAGATTCTAAATCTCGGACGAGATTTTTTGAGGGGGGTGAGTTGTCACATCCATAGACCATGCATTAGGGTGCATCATGTTTAAATTTCATCTGAATTTGAAATGGGGAAAGGGAAACCCTAACACCCCCCTTAAAAAACTAGGGTTTACTAAAATTTAATTCAATGAACAAATGCCCTTCAAAATGCTCATCCTCTTTGTTTGGGTTTAAGATCCATGTCAAAGAAGGTGGACATTTTCTAGGTCACCTAAGGGTTCTAAATTTAATTCACAAAATTTGAAATGGGCATTTTAAATTATGAAAATATTTTAAGTGTTCAAAAATTTTAAACTAAAATGTTTCATGTTGGGAATATTCCAACTAGTGACCGGAGCATTTTGGTAATTTTGAAAGGTTTTGGTATTTTAAAACCCTAAACAGAGTTGCATAAATAGAAAAAGAAAAAAAAGGAAAACCTTACTGTCGCCATTCCCCCACCGCCCCCAAAGAAGCTGGCCAATGAGTGCTTGGTGGCCAGGCAGTGGTGGGGGGCAGCGCAGGGGCGCCACGAGCTGGGCCGCCTCGCCTCACCTCCGGCGACCCACGCTGTCAACCCCCGACACCTATTTCCTCGCTTTCCTCTTTCTCGACCTGGCCGACCCATCCGACACGCCACTGGCCAGGTTTCGGCCCACGACTCACCCTTTGTCGCACTCCAAGACCCCTACCCCTAGCCCTAGTCCCTCGCCCAAGACCCCGAGGCCACCCCACCCGCCCGAGTCCAAGGCCGGAGATCCCCATCGCCCCACGATCACCACCCGACCCCGACGAAGCTTCCCAGGTTCACCCGAACCTAGCCCCTATCCCTCCGTTTTCCCTTCTTGCACCACAGCACCCGACGATCGTAACTCACACGGCGTCGCCGACGAGCCTCCGGCCACCTATTGGCCCACACCACTATGCCCATCGACTCACCACACCTCCACGAGGCTAATGCACTTGCCTCGCCGAGGGCTTAACCCTAAACTGCGGGGCGGCCTTCCGCCGCCTCGATGCCGGCCGCCCACTCCGCCACCCCAACCCAACCGACCCCACCAAACACCGCTGCCACCTCTAGCTACCAGATGCCCCCGCCCATTTGGAGCCCAAAGTGCAAAGCACTTGGCCCCTGCCTCGGCCCGGGCTAGACGGTGAGTTGACCTCACCGGCCCCACCTCCGGGTCATGAAGTGGACCCTCCATAATCTAATTAGGATTAGTTTTAATTAAAACAATTAGTTAAACTAACCGACATGCGGGTCCCACGGTCATTGACCGGACGACCCGTGACCTTCCCGACGATGTGACCTCATGCCGACGATTAATTCAAATTTGGAATTATTTTATATACTAAAATCCGAATATAATTCAAATTTCAAATGCTTATAACTTTTATTCTATAACCCAAATGCAAAGATTTATATATGAAAATTTATCAAAAAATACACTTATCCATTGGTACAGGTTTCATGCATGTTAAAACAAGTTAACTATGCTGAATAACCAGATTAAGATTTTGCACCATTAGGACTAACTCAATGATTATCATTTGAACCTTGGTTCAAATGAGATCATCCCCCCCTTCAACTTGCATTAGGCCAACACACATTCATCTTGCCATGTCATAGCATGCATCATATTGTTGCATATTGGTTGTATGTTTATTTTGGTGTGTTTTCATGATAGGTTTCCCTCAAGATAACCTCGATAACCCATTCCGGGCAGCTCACCCCAGCCCATCAGCAAGCAATTCATTGAACATTCCATACAAACCCATGTTCTCGCTTCGCTTCATTTTATGCATTAAGACAACGCGATTCAACTGTTTGGTGTCGGTAGTTGAACCCACCCTTTGCATGACCTTATTGCCACAAGAATTAGATGAAACCCACTAGTATGTGTAGGAGTTGATTGAGCCATGTTTGTGATTCCTACCATGCTATGCTTGCTATGCTTAGAGTTGTGTCGTCCGCTCATCGGGATGATGAACGGAGTGAAAGGTTGTGTTGGTTCGAGAGGTAAGTGTTGAACACGATTTGGTAAAGGTATCGATGAGAGGCCATGTAGGAGTACATGGTGGGTTGTTTCATTAAGCCAACTTAAGAACTGAGATCTGTGTTTGTGATCCATGAACTAGCTACTAACACATTGGGATCCTTAATGGACCCTCTCGCTTCTTAACCACCCCGCTCATAGTCCGAGTTGCAAGTAGTTTCGTGTTTGTAGCATGTCGGGGCCGACGCACGCTGACCTTAGGGGTGGGTTGTGTTGTAGGCACCGGGTCTGTACCGAAAGTCCCGCTTTATCTCGGGAACCCGCACATCGCTCGGGCTGTATGGGAAACCTCGCCGACTCCATGGATGGAACCCAATAGGCGATAACCGGACTAGGGACTTGGTGTTTAGGTAGGCGTCCACACCCACGCTGGGCTTCCGCTGAAGGTTGGAGTACATGTCGTAAACGATTTATAAGTGGTGAGAGGCGGAAGAAGTATACCCCCAGGTTAAATATGATCTATTCAATAGCCGGTCCACGGAGAAGGACTTCGGTTACCTATATCGCATAGACAAGTAAATGGATACTACTAAAAGCCTCAAGATAGTGTGAGTATCGGGATGGTCTGGGATGACGGAGAGGATCCACGGGGAGTATTGTGATGGTGGATAGTGGACCGAACAAAATGCTTTACAAAGTGTGTCCGAGGATAGCTTAGCCAAGAGTCAAAGCTGGTTGTTGCATTTAACTCCACTCCTTCCTTGAGAATGTGCATGTATGATAGGATTTGAAGACTTGCTGAGTACTTTGTACTCATGTTTGCTTAATCAATATTTTCAGAGGACTATACTACCCTCCGACGGATTCTATGTAGATGTTGACTTTATTTAGTAAGCTAGCCACCCGTGTGGCATCTAAGACTTGTGAAGGGCCATGTAGATAGAAAGGCTCCAAGCTTTTTTTCTTTCTAGAGTCCTACTGACTACTTTGCTTCCGCATGTGCTTGTATGATTGTATGATTTGAGTGTTGGGTCATGTGACCCTACTGTATGACTATAGATGTATGGCTCCTGAGCCTCTTAAATAAAGTACTTGAGTTGTAGAGTTTTGTTGTGATGCCTTGTTGTATTTACTCAATCGGGCATATTTGGGTATGATTGAAATGCTTGGTATGAGGGATCCCCAAATCTAGTTGTTTATCCTTGGCAGCCTCTCATATGGGGAAATGTAAGTCTTGTGCTTCGAGGAAGTAGTCCGCCTCCTGGTTCACCGAGTCCTCTAGCCCAAAGACTACCGCTGGACACTTGACTGGCCGGATGTGATTCATTTGCCTTATGTCTGTTCCTTCGGGAAATTCACGCGTGATACTTGAGTCCGCTTAGCCTCACACCCGGGATACCGGAGTCCTCATAGCCCGCAGCCCAAGTTCATACGCTGATGACCGAATGCTCGTGTTTCATGTATGCCTGTCCCCATAGGTTAGTGGCTTGGTTCACGACAGCCATGTCGGCCCGGTTCTTTGTCATTGGATGCTAGCGACTATCATATACGGAGCCAAAAGACGCAAACGGTCCCGGCCATGGTAAGGCACACCAATACCGGTGAGGGCCCAAAGTGATAGGAGGTGTTACCAGCTAGGTCGATGTGACTTGGAATCGGGTCCAACACTCCCTTTGGGGGCCGACAACGCTTTGCTCAGAAAATCCCAAAAACGGGCCACGGAGGAGAGCCTAAGGCCCCTGACGGTGAGGAACGGGCCGCCAAAGTTTTGAGATCAGGCGGGAGGGGCCGAGGCGGGAAAAGGTACGGGCTGGGCGGATTGAGATTTGATTGAAAGGCCTTTTCCCCCGCTTGCCCTCCATTGTTTTGTCTTCCGACTTTTGTGCTACTTTTTTCTTTTCTTTTGGCAGAATTTTCCTATTCGTCGCAACTGCCATCGAGGCCACCGCGATGCACGGGTAGGCTGGGGTTAGATCGCACCGATGTCCATCACTTGAGGAGCAGCTCGGGATTGCCCGCCCCGCCAAAGATGCCCCTGCCCACGGTTTGGGCCAGGCCGGGCCGCCTCCGCCCCGAGGGGTTCCCTCGACCCCGGCCGGAGCCGCCTTTGAGGTAGACCCCGCTTTGAGGCCCCGAAGGCTTCCAGTTTCCGGGCGCAAAACCAGGTTGGCTTGGTTCCCGGCCTTGCCCAAACCCAGGGCAAGGCCGCAAGCCAGGCCGGGCGGGTTTCTCCGGTTAGGGTCGCCGACAACCCCCAAATTTTGCCCCGGGAAATAGTTTGGCCGCCAGGACGATGGTTCGGTGCCCGACAAGGTGAAGTCAAAGTGCCCAAAGCGGGGGAGGGGGGGATGGTAAGCATCGTTTCCCGGGGCCCCAGCCTCACTTGATCTGCCTCCAAAGAAGGGTTGGGCCGCCACCGCAAGAGGTGACAATATAACTCCCAATGCCCCCCACCCAAAACCGTGCCCCAAACTGTACTCCCGGTTCCTTTTCCCATGCCGCCTTTTTCCTGAATCTTAACCATTTTATTAAATTTGGAGTTCCCCCATGGGGTGTTTCAAACTTTTAATGCTGGCTTCGGCCTTTTGTGTAAATATAATCATGCAGGCTGCTTCCGAATTTGCCTCCTTTTGGGCCGGGCCCCTTGTCCCTTTTTCCTTGGACAAGCCGAGCAAGGGTTTCCCCTTTTGGGAAGAAATCTGGCTTGATTGTGGGAACCGGGAACCCCCCGGGTTGTGGGTTGGGCCCGGGGTAGGCCGTTTTTTAAAAGTTCAGCCAGTGCTTTTCCTTGGGCTCCTTTTCAGGTTTTGGTTCTTTTCCCCGGATGACTTCGAACATATTTCAAAAGAAGGGGGGCCGTTACTTGTTTCCCCAGGAAAAAAACCAAGGGGGCCTGCCGACCGGTCGAACCCTCCGACAAAACAATGTAGTAAATAACTGGCGATCCATTATTCTGTCCGATTAATCAAAAGGTGCGTGGTACATACTAAATTTTCTGGAAAATCTTGGGGAGATTCGTCCATTCGCCCCATTGCCAATCATTTTTATGCTTTTGCTTCCCCCCGAAGAGTAATTGTCAAGGCCGTCATATTTAAGGGCCTTCCAAGGGGCCGGAGGGGGGATGTTTTGGGAAGCCAAGCAAAGTCACCCTTGAAGGATCTTGCTTTGATTTTCCTTGGGTAACGGGAGAACCCCGGGGAGTGGAAGACCGGGGGGGGTAAACCGACCTTCTTCCAACAGGTCGACGCCTGCCTTGCGCGGCTTTTTGGTCCGCCTCGGTGATGGTGACCCAGGGAGTTTAACTATTGTGGCTGGGATGAAAGTTTCGACCAATACAAGGAAGAAAGGGGTGAACCGCCCTTGGCAGGTAAAGAACCCGGGGGACGGCCGGGCTCGTCGAGGCCCCCCCAAAACGCCTCCCAAAGGGACGACAATGGGCTTGAGGAGGGAGAGGCCGGCCGCCGTTGGATTTGTCGGTGGGCAAAGCGCTTGGTCCGGGTGCCCCGTGTCCCCGTAAAGGCCTGTCCCTTCAAAATTCCCGGGTTTGTTGAGAGGGGTAGCCCCAGGTTTGCCCCATTCAGTTTTTGCCCTTTCCTCAATCCCTTGGAAATTTGTCCAGCATAGCAGTGTGTAGCGCCCCCGCCCAATTGTGGCCTAATGTCCAAATTTCCCCCTTTGGGAAAAGGGTGAGGGGATGGTTTGGTAAAAGCGGGTGTTCTTGAGCTAAATGGCATCCTTTGCGGTTTGACTAATTTTGGGTTCCAAAGAAATGGAAGAATCCCTTAAAGAGACGAAAGGATTTTGAGGCGGGGGCCATTCGCTTTGGGAATGTCCGAGGAGCATCCTTTTTCCCACGAAACGAAGACTCAAAGGAACCCGCTTTAAAGCCCATTACGTAGTCCCCTCGGGGGCTTGTTTTAGACCGCACCAAGAACCTTCAAAGAAGTTGAGGATGGCGGCCCAGTAGCTGGGCCCTATTGAAAACGCCTCCCTTGGTTGGGCGGTAGTGAAGATGGAGTCCCCCCGTCCCGGGGCATGGCCTGGCCAATCCCGGGAGTCCCCGGCCGGTTCAATTCGCCGGGGACTATGGCAAATTCCCGCCCCTGCGGCCCGAGCCGCCGCCGGTTCCCCGGATTCACGGGTACGCTAAGAGGAATCAAATCGAGAGGCTTGAGGAACGCTTGAGGAGGCGCGGAGAGAGACCCGTTGGATAGGGCGTGGGCCATTCGCGCGGGCCCGCTTGCCGTTGGGCCCGTGCCGGAGGAACCGGATCCTTCAAAAATTCCACCGATTTGTGAACGGGGGTAGGCCCATTTTCCCCCCGCCCAGCCAAAGTTGGGAACCAAAGTAGCACCAAGAAGGGAGGGAGCCGAGTTCTTTTAAAGCCGGAGCCCTTGACCCTTTCCGGACATTGCGGAGGCGGAAATGAATTTGCAATGGTATCTGAGCTTTCGCCCCTTTGGGGAGGTGAGGATTTCGGCTCCGCTTTTGGGCATTTGGACCTAAAGGCATTGCCAATGGTGGACGGGGTCAAGGGAATCCTCCGCCAAGACAAGGAAGGGCCAATGCCGACTTGATGAGTCCTGTACACTTCAGAAAGCCGACCAAGAAGACCCCGGGGTTTGCCATAAGGAGTCGCCCCGACCTCCACCGCTTATGCCCGGCCATTATGGGTAAAACCGCCGCCTTCCCCACCCAGTCCATAAAGGGCAGGTATCTGTATACCGATCAACGGAGATCTCCGCGCGCAGCATCGCCGCCATGCCGCCTCGACATCATCACCGTGCGATTCTCGCACTCCACGCTGGCCCTGCAAATTCAAGACGGCGGATATCCGCGCGGAGTACCAAGACGGCGAGAGCACCCAAGGACGGACCCGATGGATTCGGCTCCGAAGTCGGCCGCCCTCCCGGATCCACGCCCATTAACCGCATAAGACAGGAATGGCAACAATGATCGCCGCCAGCGGCGATCTGTATAACCTCAGCACTAAGTCGCCATTAGAAGCACGCTGCGGATCTGCAGCCGGCAAGACTACCGCTGGGCGGACAAGGGCTGTCGGCCCCATGCCAAGTTGCCGGGGCCCGCTTAGTCGGGCTGGGCCCTGTGGAGTCCGGAGAAGACGCATTTAGAGATCGACGACTTGGGCCCACACTCAGGCCGATTATATTGTATTCGGGGTAGGCTTATATAAACCCCCTGGGCACCCATGCAAAGGGTTGGAAGCTAGTGTTTTAGACACACAAAGAGGGAGAGAAGAGGCCGAGCCCTTCTCCTTCCTCACCCGAACAGCTCAAGGAGCCTTGTACCCATTTTGCCATAGTGATCATGCGGAGACCCCGCAGAGCAAAGAGAGGGGTGTTATCTCCTGGAGCCCTAAAGGTGGGTAAGATTCGGCGGCATGCCTTGCCATCCTGCTTCGTGCACCAGCCGACGCTCTACTCGCCTCCATGATAAGCCATCTTTGGCATATGTCGCACCCAACCCCCGACATTTGGCGCCACCATGGGGCCTGTGCACCGCTGCCTGGAGACCGTTTAGACGGAACCTTTCCTTCCCCGGGCGAAAGCGAGCCAGCCCAGACGCCAGATGGAGTTTGCGCCACGCCGCTGATGGCGCCGAGGTTGCCGCGCAAGTTGCTCCAACTTGTCGGGCGAGGTTCGCCTCCGACAGCTCGTGATCCGACGCAGTAACGGACGGCCCCGGAAGCTCCTCGGCCCTCGAAAGGCTTTCACGCCGACGGCGAGCCCCGACTGGAGTCCGAGGCTCCACCGGACCCGCGCCGGTCGATTCCGACACCGGCCGCGACGCTGCTCCCCACTAACGCAGTGGTCACGACGAGCCTCTCGGCGGAGAGCGGCGGAGCACCGCCACAAGTATTCCTTATCAGCATGGCGAGCCTCCGGGGGTCGCGGACCCTCGACACGTTCGCAGACCTGACCGCCCATTCCGGAGGACGCCGATGCCGAACGCTGGAGGCGCGCCGCTTTCAGCCTCGAGGGCGCAGAAGCCGGGCAAGCATGAGATGCTTGTCGGGTTTATCGCGAGATGGATCGCGCCGGGCGTTCGCTGCCCGACGGGGTTTAGCCTTAGGGCGCGGTCCGACATGTGCGGCTCGCCGCCTGTTTGGGCCGCCGCCTTCAGATACGCCACGCCGCCGAGAATATCCACGCCGCCGTGCAGCGCGGACGAGCTGGATAATCTCGAGGGCGAGGAGCGCCACTGATGACGGAGCGACTCCAAGAAGCCTCGACGCGCCGGCCACAAGAAGACGGCTGGCCGCCACGGAGGGGCGACAACGACAACGGGCGATTTGCCTCCGCCGAGATCAAGGCGCGACTTCGGACGCCGATCGGCGGTGTCCGGAAGAAAGAAGGGACCCGCTGCAATATAGCCGACTCACATCTCCATCAACGCGACGAAGACGGCCGCCTCAGGCGGTGGAGCGGGAACCATCCCTTCTTC
>JAHIAM010010157.1:0-44645 GCA_021605205.1 Aegilops longissima | reverse complement strand
GGTGCATTTATTTCTTTAAATGGACCAATATTTTCATCATTGTCTTTGGTCTTTTGGTGAGATACTTTGGTTGAATGTTGAACCTGTATATAAGTACTTCCAAAACAAGGTTTTGGTTGTATGTTGGTGCATCATAGGGTATGACATGTGTGGCAACTCACAAACTCCTGCGAGATCGTTGAGGCGATCATCGGGCAGTTGGCCTAAGCGCTCTCGGCTCGCGATGGCATAAGGTGAGAATTGGCTAAGGCATGCTTTGATTTTGGCCCGCACCAATCAACAACGTAACACCCTCCATTTCAAAGAAACTTGACAAAGTTGTGGGATAAGTTTTAGTCCATTCGTGTGTTTTCGATGAACTTTGGATGACATGCTGTGTGTGGGGGATATATAACTGGTATCCTTCATGGGCCAATCTGTTTTTGGATTGAGGGATGAAAAAGGTAAATATTTATTGAGGCCTAATCCTGGTGTGGGGTATTTCCATCTAAAAATGGAGGTTGTTGGTTGTGAAAGCGTGTACCAATACAAAATAGGTAGAAACACCCGTTGATCGATTGTTGGTATTGAAACTTATCGACCATCTTTTTATGTTAGATTAAAGATTCTTCATGTTTCTTTCCTTTAGCACCAATCAATTACTACTCTAATAATATTCAAGTGTTTCTTCCTCTTTTATCCGATATATGGCCCCGACCTCGGGTCAAGCCTCGGTTTTTGCCATCCCTGGATCAGATGTAACCCTTTACATCAAATATATCAAAGTGCAATCAATGCATAAATCTAAAACGATATATACCTCTAATTCAGGAAACAATCAAGCGGGTGTGGAGTCCCATCGCGCCATCGGCGGGTTGGTGTAAACCGTAACCCTTTAACTCTTACCTGGGGAAAATATTGCAACATGATATTGCATGGTCATAATTGAATGTGGCAAATCACAATAAAAAATAGATGATAAACTATACTATATGGATGGCTTTATGGCTCTGATCGATTTTTTGGTAAAAGCTAGTTTTATTTTACCTACATCAAAGGAATAAATGATCTGTACTATGGGTTTTCTATCATGACATGGTTCCGAACCCGATGTCTCATAGCCCAAAATCATCATATTTGCCCACAATTAAGTTATCAATCCCGGGTTGAAAGGTTCCAAGATAGATCCGGTCCGGATCTCTTGTCCGTAACGGACAGGCATCGATTAGGTTTTAACCCTCTGCGGTTTGTACACTTACCCCAAGATTGATCCCTCTCTTTCGTTCCCCGGGGTGTTTGAGAACAAGATGACCAAAAATGGTCTTCCAAGGTTCCTCGACCACGGGTCTCAACCCATCCTACCGGGTTCTCTTCCTAGTACCGTCCCAGCGAGTCACAAAAGGTCAACCAAGGACCTAATGACCGGGTTGCAGGTAAGCTTCGGGCATGGTATTCTTCCGTTCTTTGATCGGTGGCTTTCCCAAGATGTCATGGGCTTTCCATGCATCCCCCAAACTTGGTTTCTCCGGTGGCAACTCCTTCACCCATAGGTGTATTGAATTCTTGTCTCAGTCTTGAAGTCTTGAGGCCTTGAAGACACCTTGGGTGCCATCATGGGTTTGTATTGGGAAATTTCATTCTCCACCCTCCGACCTCATACCAAACCCGTCTACTATAGCGCAGCATTAAAATAAATAACGTCCGGGCTTGGTAAGGGGGGATGGGTTCCTTAAATGCATACTACTCAACTAAAGGTTCAATAACCTTTTGAGGGTGGTTGCAAAGGTGCCACTAAATGCAATAAAACATAGGTAAAAGCATGGTAAAGTGAACTTGCGGTGATGTTGGAAGAAGAATTATCGTTCTCAAAAATAACGATAGACTACTCGTCCCTCGATGAAATCTATAAAAACATATCATTCACATAAGCACTCACACTAACAATCAAAACAAAAGAGAAAAGAATCAAGGAACTTCAAAAAACTAAAGTTTCTTCACAACATTCACAAAAATAGTTTTGTCTAACAAAATAAAAAATAAAATAACAAATAAAATATAAATTTATTAAAAAAAAAAAATTTTTTCATAAAGCTATTTTGAAAGTATTTTCAATTGGGAGTTAAAACAGTGAAATCCATTCGTTTTAGGAACTTGAATTGATTTCACGATAACAAAATAAAAATAAATATAAAAACTTTTGAACACCTACTGTTTAACTAATAAAACCAAACATAAACTTTCTGAAATAAAAATAATTTAAAAACAACTATAGAAAAAAAGTAGCTATAATTAATAGAACTAAAACAAATTTGTTTACATGAAATAATAAGCTAAAATACTAAAAAATTTTTCCACTGGTAAATAGGATCACTAGTGAATGAAAAAGAATCAAAAAAATCTATTTTAAACTCCCGGAATAACAAAACAAGCTTTAATTCAAATCTGATCTAACTCAATTTTATAAATCCAAACAAGACAAATTATATTTTTTGGAAACTAAAAAAATTGTGATCTAGCAAAAAATCACATCATTGGACTTCTAGATCAAAGTTATAAGCTAAACAAGCGGAACTAAATCTTTCGGAAATAAATTAAAAACGGGTTATCTAGGGAGATGGCAGGAAGGGGCGTGTGGGGCTGCTCGGCGAGGCGCCGAGGTGGGGGTGGCGGAGGAGGGCGGGCGCGGGGAGGTTCGGGGAGCTCTGGTGGCGTTTCTAGGCAGGAAAAAGGAGGGCGATGGCGAGGAGGGTGGGGGGAGGCGTGGTGATGGGAAAAATGGACGAGGAGGGAGGGGTTTATAGGCGGTTCGGGGCGGGTGGGAGGAGATGGGAAGGTGGGTTTCCTGTCTCCAAAAAGGGCCCCAAAGATTTTAAAAAAGTGGGTTAACAAACCCAAAATTTTTTTAAAATTTGGAATTAAAAAAATATCCAAATAAAAATTTTTTTTTTTGATTTTAAAATTCCATTTTTTTGGCCCTGGGAAAAAATTAAAAATTTTAAATTTATTTAAAATTAAAAAATTTTCATGGTTTTATTTTTTCAATTTTTTCAATTTAAAATAAAGGGTTTAAATATTTTTTAAAATTTGAAAATAAGTTTAAAATAAAATTAATTTTGGACCTTGGGAATTTCCCTGGGGGGAAAAAACTTTTTCCCTTTTTTGGCCCCCTTTTAAGTTTTTTGTCATGGGTTTTAAAGTTTGGGGGTTTCCCTTTAAAGGGAAAGGGGGGAAATTTTTTTGGGGCCGGGAAAAAAGAAGGGCTTGGGGGGGCCCCCTCCGCCGCAGGGCCCGTCCCCGGGGGGGCCGAACCCCCCCCTTTTGGGCCCTTTGAAATTGTCCAGTCTTCTTTTTTCGGGTTTCCTTCCTTTCATCCGGGCCCCGGGGGCCCCCCCATTTAAAAACCCCCCAAAAAAATTTTTTTCTTTTAAAACCCCTTTTCCCCTTTTTTTCCGAACAGGGAAAGGGGAAAAGTTTTTTGGGCCCCCCCTTTAAAAGGTTTGAAAAAAAACCCCCCCCTTTTCCAAAATTTAAAGTAATTTTTGTTTCCCTTAAATTTGGGTTTTAAATTAAAAATCTTTTTATTTTTTTTTTTTGCCTAGAAATATTTTTTTTTTGTTTTCCCTTTGGGTTCTTCCTTGGAATTTTTTGGTTTAAAATTCTTTTATTTTTTTTTTCTAAAATTTTTTTTTTTTTTAAAATTTAAAAAAATTTTTAAAAAAAAGGGGGGCCAGGGAAAAAGCCCGGGGAAAAGGGCCGGTTTTTTTTCCAACCTTTTAAAAATTTTTATTTTTTGGTTTTTAATTTTTTTTTTTTTTTTTAAAAGCCTTTTGCCCCCCCCCAATTTAAAAACCCCCCAACCCCCCCCCCCCGGCCCCCCAAAAAGGGGGCCCCCCTTTTTAAAAGGGGCCCCCCCGTTTCGTTTTTTTTAGATCTTTTTTTTTTAAAATTTTTTTTCCGAAAATTCCCCCTTTAAAATTTTTTTTCCTAAACCAATTTTTCCCCCCTTTTTTTTTCCGCCCCTTGTTCCCCCTTTTTTTTTTTGGGGGAATTTGTTTTTTTTTTCCCCGGGATTTTTTTCTTTTTTTTTCCCCTTTTAGCGGGATTGGGGAGTTTAAATTTAAAGGTTTTAAAAAAATTTTTTTTCTTTGGTTTTTAAAACGGGGATTTTTTAAAGGAGGTTTTTTAACTTTTTTTTCCAGGGCCCCTATTAAAGATTTTTTTTTCTATACTTTTGTTTTTGGGGGGGTTTTTTACTTTCCCCTTTTTTTAAAATGGAAAAATTTTTTTTAAATTTTGAAGGGTTTTTTAAAATTTTTGGGAAAATTTTTTAAGGGAAAATTTGAAAATTTTTTAAAGTTTTGTTTATTTCCCTTAACGTTTGTAGAAAAAGGGTTTAATTTTTTGTGGGAAAAAGGAAAAACCCAACCCAAAATTTTATTAGCCCTTTTTCCAATTTTGGTTTTTGGGACAAAAAATAAAATTTAAGTTACCTTTTTTAAAATTTTTTTTTTTGGAATTTTAAGGGGGATTGGGGTTAAATTTAATTGTTTTTTAATTAAAACAAAAAATTTTTCCCGGAAAACCGTTTTTTAAACCCCAAGTAAATCCCAAAGAACAGAGAAGGTCACTTTTTATTTTTTAACTTCGGTATAATTTGATTTTAGCTAATCGTAAAAAGGTTTCTTTATGTGGTTTTTACCCTTTTGGGATTAAGGAAACCAAAATTTAATTTTTTTTATTTTTGGGGGAAAAACCTTTTATTTTTAATTTTTTAAAAATTTTGGGTTAAGGTTATTTAATTTTTTTAAAACCCCGAAAATTTTTTGGGTTTTTTCGCAACTTTAGTTGCTTTAAGACAAACTTGTTTTTATTTATGTGTCCCCCTTTTTATGAATTTAAGGGGCCTTTGATATTTTATTTTTAAATTTAAATTTTTCTCCTTTTTTTAAAGGGGTTTTAAGGAAAAAAACTTTTGGGCCGGGGATGGGGACCAAACCCGGGCCACTTAATTAAACCAAGACACACCCTTTTACTTTCCCCTTTCCCTTTTAAAAACCCCTTTGAAGAAATTTTAAATTTAACCACCTTTTGGGGGGCCTTGAACCCAAACAACCTTTATAAATTTTCCGTTTACCCTTGGTGGGAGGGCGGGAACTAGGGAAGTTCCCCAAACCCAAGGGCCATTAATAGGGTTTAAAAAGGGGATGAAAACAGGGAAATCATTTCACCAGGGGGATTAAAAGATCGGCCCAAGGAACATTCCAGATTTCCCGGGGAAAAAAGGGGCGAAGAAGAAATCCATTGATTTTGGGAAAAAACCGGGGGAAATTCGGGGAGAAGGGGAAGAAACTTTAATTGAAGTTAAAACTAAGAAAGGCAACTAAGTGAGCAAACAATGTTTAAGGAAATTAAAACCAAAAAAAATTGGACCAAATAACCCGACCCCGGGCAATAAAATTTCCCAACGGGGAAATAAGTCCCACTTTAAGGCCCCAAATTGGAAATAGAAAAGCCCACTTTTAATTAATGTTGAACCCTTTTTTGAATAATGAATATTTTGTTGCATTTGCCATATATGGGTTTTGTTTTTTAATATTATTTTTTTAATTTTTCCTTTTTTTCTTTTTTAAAAATTTTTTAAATTCATCCCCTAAATAAATTCTGTTGTCATTACATGAATCGAACAAAAGACATGTCACACTCTTGTGAAGCATGCATGATAAAACAAAATTTCATAAATTTCTTCTTTCAAAAGTTAATTGTTTGTCATGTCCTCTAGTCGTTTGTTTGTTTTCGTCATATCAAACAGTCCATCTCTTATATATTGAAAACTTTCTATTAGTAATAGTACTAAAAATGGATCTCTTCCTGGTAACTATACTAAAAATTGCGTTCATGTACCCGGTGAAAATATATAGTGCAAGTAGTACATATCAGCCTTCTATCAATCATATTGGCACCATGGTTGCAAGGTAATAAGCAATTTATATCCAAGGCTATCGGATGGATACCTTGGATCTCAGCCGATGGAAAACTTATTGCATTGCAAACCCTCCGGGCACAACAAACTGTCCCAAACAGTTGGATCGTGTATCACGTAACCATAAATACCGTTCTAAATAGTTGTTTTCCGTCATATGGCGTTCTAAGTTTTAGTTTTAAGTTTCTAAATATGTTCACAAATATTTTAATGATTTATAGTATGTCAGCTACCCCATGCAGATGCGGGATGATAACTAGTGCCATTCTAAGACTAAATAGCACTCAGTCGGCCATGGATGTAGTGAACTATGCATTTATTTTATGCTGATGTGATTACTAACTCCTAAGTTGTATGTTGATGGGGTAAACACACCACAAGAGATTTTGGTATAGATAATATAGAATTGGCGCATGCCTTTTGCAATATAAATTCAAGTACATAAAATATAATACACAGTTGTAGGTTCAACCAAAATTAGAAATCTCTCCCTAATAATAGTACAAAGCCCTTGATTATAGTATAATAGTACATCTCTCTCGGGCCATATGAACCTGAGAATAAACATAAATTTACTTGTCTAAAAGCTAGATACAAAGGTGACACAATGGATATATTTCTCAAAAATCAACCTACTAGCATGCTTGCCGGAAAACTACATGTAAAAATGATTTAACTTGACATAGAGTCCATCACAGATTTGATGTCATTAGCGATATTCTTGGCATCTGTTGCAATTAATCCTCCCCCAACCCATCCAGTAGAGCCCATTTTTTTCCAATGATTCGGATATTTTGGATGGGCAGTCCATTGCCATTTAACATGCTCTCACCATTCTGGATTAAAACACATAGCCTTGTTAGCAGATTTAATAATGGTTACACCAGAAAACAAACTCAGACATGTTCAAACACAAGCTATATTACCTTGAGCCACATATTTGCCGTGCTTTTGTATCCATTGAAACACAATTGCATCAAATGACATTCTTTTCTGCATTGAAATTTAATATTTGCCCTTGATCTTACTAATGCTCCCTTGAACCTTTAGGAGATAAAATACATTGATAACTTGGCATATCAAATCAACATATGTTATAAATTTGTATCATGTCAAGGATATACTTACTTTGATGATGCCTTTTTGATCAATCCAACAGTCCCAACATCAATTACTACAGATCGGCCTGTTTCGATTTGAGGTCATTGGACCCATCTTTGGCCTTTGTTATCTTTGTGACAGGTCTCCAAATATTAAATCGCCGCCATCACAAGGGTTTATCCACTAGATTCAATGGAATACGGTGAGCAAGTGTCATCCCCAAACAATTAATTCCTTTGTCATTACATGAATGCAACAACAAAACCGTCACCCTCTTTTGAAGTATGCATGATAAATAAAATTTCATAAATTTCTTCTTTCAAGAAATAAATTTTGTCATGTGGTTCCTCTAGTCTTTCAGTTGTTTGTGTGTGATATAAAACAGTCCATCTCTTTTCTATGGAAATACTTCCTATTAGTAAAACAAAAATTGCATCTCTTCTATTAATAACTATACTAAGAATTTGCGTTCATGCACCCTGAAAATATATGGCGCCGTTGGGCATATAACAATCGATGTGTTGGCACCATGGGTCAAAGGTCATAAGCAATTTCCATCCCGGAGTTGCGGATCAATGACCAATACATTCTTGCCAGTAGCTCTTGCCGACTTGTAGCGAGGGGATAACATCACGAAAGTTTTCCATCCGGGAACATTGGAATATTCTCACTATTCTCCCACTTGCCACAACAAGAAACTTCGGTGAACTTGGTTGGTGCACTTTGACATGTCCTTTACAATGGACCAATATTTTCATCATTGTCATATGTGGATGACTCCCTGGTGAGATACTTTGGTTGAATGTTGAAGCTCATAGTCATCCAAGTACTTCACAAACAAGGTTTTGGGTATGTATGTTGGTGCATCTACAGGGTATGACATGTGGGCAACTCACAGAACTCCTTTGCGAGATGCAGCTTGAGGGATCATTGGCGGTTCGCCGGAGTGGCCTTCTGCTCTCGCTCGGCGATGGCAAAGGAATTGAGAATGGCTAAGGCATGCTGCGTTCCGAGGCTCTGGCCCACACCAACAATCAACATGTAACACCCTCCATTTCAAAGAAGACTTGACCAAGTTGTGGGATAAGTTGGTGGTTCCGTGCTTGTGTGTTTGCTCGATGAACTTTGGATGGCATGCTCGTTGGGGCATATATATTGGTATCCTTCATGGTCCAATCTGTTTTATGGATTGAGGGATGAAAAAGGTAAATATTTATTGAGGCCTAATCCTAGTGTTTGGAGTATTTCCATCTAAAAATGGAGCCGTTGTTGGTTGTGGGTGTCTTGATACAAAATAGGTAGCACACCGTTGATCGATTGTTGGTATTGGAAACTTATCGCCATCTTTTTATGTGTAGATTAAAGATTCTTCATGTTTCTTTCCTTTATCGTCACCAATGACAATTACTACTCTAATAATATTCAAGTGTTTCTTCCTCTTTGTATCGATATAGGATATGGTAATGATAAGTCTGATTTCCAAACACACATTTATAGGCAAAATCCTATTTCATTTTCTCGGTTAATATAATGTGGGTGAAAAAAACAAACATCTCGGAAGGTTTGTTACCAACCATTTAACGGTTTTGGGCTAGTTTTGCCTCCGGTTCAGTTGTAAGACGGTCAGTTTTGGTTTTGCCTCGGTTGAGTTGGACCATTGCCATATCTTTGGTTAACACAACGAGCCGTTATTTGTGAACAAAAAAGTGGAACTTTAGTTCAAATATTTGAAACCAGCTTTTTAAATAAAATTTGTTTCTACTGAACCCTCGTTTAATGTGAGGCCATATTTCAACTTTGGTATATTCATTTGTCCTACCTGAACATCAAATTGAGCGCTCATTGTATTTTTAACTCTACACCCGAGTGTGGGTATATATTTTAAAAGATAATAAAAATTTACTGAAAAAAATTGTCAATCCTGTCTCGATCGGTTTTGCAAACTTTCGTTCTAAACTGATTGACACAGATTAATCACAATTATACGCCTTCCATGCAAAATTGAACTAGAAAGTGGGCATGTACAGTTCATCGGTTTTGATTTGCCCAGAATAATCCACTACCTTGACTTACATTTTGCATGGCAAACGCAGATGGACTTATCAAACATATGATTACATTGATTTACAATCGTCGAGTCCAAATGATTTCAACATCCTCTGCCTCCTCGTTGGATCTTCTAAAGACTTGTCTTGGTATATTCAGGCCTTCCTCAATGAAGGAGCATGTGTAGACAATAATCTTCTCTTCTTTCGATGGTCACGCTTGATCATTTTTGCCTGCGGAGGAACTCCGCATTTCTCTGGAACTCCCAACTCACTATCAACCGCATCTTCTTCGTCCTCACAAAAGTAGTTATCCCTTGCGTGGTGGGTCAAACATGTCCTGCGCAAATAAGCGGCACCGGATGTAAGTATAGGGTAATCAGACTACTAGAGTACATGTTTTCAAATGTGTCCAAGCACCGTCCATCCCAAGGAGCTGAAAGGGTTTGATGGGTGAAGGTTTATTAATAACAGTCCCAACTCAATCGTTGTGGGTGGTTGGTTTCTAACAGGTCATTCGACCATTTTGGTTTTGGGCCTTGTGGCGCCATATACCCGATCGATCTCCAAATATGACATTCGCCCCGTCACAAAGGGTCACCCACTAGATTTAGTGAAAGAAAGTGAGCAAGTTTCATCCCAACTAAATTAATTCTCTTGTCATCACATGAATCTAAAAAAAACATTCACCCTTTTTGAAGCATGCACGATAGAACAAAATTTCATAGAATTTCTTCTTTCAATTTTTTTTTTGTCATGTAGTTCCTCTAGTCTTTTTTTGTTTGTCGTGATATAAAAAGTCCATCTCTTATATTGGAAATACTTTCTATTAGTAATAATAATTGAAAAACATCTCTTCTAGTGGGACTATACTAAAAATGGTGTTCATGTATAATGAAAATATATAGTGCATGTAGTACATATCAGGCTCCGTAAATAATGAAATATTGGCACCATGGTAAAGGTCATAAGCAATTTATATCCAAGACTAGGGATGGATACCTTGGATCTCAGCCGATGGAAAACTTTCCCTGCAAATCCGGAAGCCTCGGGCACAACAAACTGTGTCCACAACATATAAGGATCCAAGTATCATGTAACCACAAATACAATTCTAAATAGTAGTTTTCCGTCATATGGTGTTCTAACTTTTAGTTTTAAGTTTCTAAATCAGTTCACAGATATTTTTAATGATTTATTAGTCGTCATAGCCCATGTAGTTGCAGGTTGATAATTTGTGCCATTAAGACTGAATAGTTGGAGGATCTCCTCCTGCTGCTGTTGAGGCCTTGGGAGGATCTTGGCGTGGGGAGGGGCTCCTTCTCCTCGGCCTGGTGGCGCTTTCCCCTTTGGCGTGGGCCAGTGGGTCGGTCGGGTGCCCTTGGGCTGCTTCTTGGAGGAGGCTTCTTGCGGTCATGGCCGGCTCGGGCCTCGGTGGTGGTCTGCGGGAGGAGGGGGGGGCGGAGGTGGGGAGGGAGGCAGCCCCGTGCTAAAACCCTAGAGGAAAGGAAAGGGGGTTGGCGGGTTTTGTTTCGTGGACTTGTGGACTTGTGGAGGCCTCGCTCGTCATTGCTGGGCCTGCTTGATTCTTCTCCTTGCAAGGGCGGCCTATCATGTCATTCAGGAGGCTGGCGAACAATGCCTCTGATTTTTTGAATGCTTTGAAGATTGCTCAAACAATGCATCGTTAAATGTGCTATTTTTGAAAAGGAAAACAGAATTGAGGAACACTGGAATCCAAGGCGTGTTAAGATCATATTTCATTCTGGTTATAGTTGCTTTTAGCTAATTCAAGTTTGGCATCAACAATCTTTGCCATCCAGTGTATTTTGTCTTGGGTGAAATTCCAATGAGTCATTAGTTGATAAAAGTGATAGACAAAACTGGAAGCTCATCCACTATATATGCTTTATTCCGCGTTCAATTGTAAAAAATCTTAGGATTTCTTATTGTCTTGATTCAAATGATGTTCTATATATCCCATTGACACTTTTATAAATCCAATGTGGTGTTTCTCCAAAAAAAACAAATGATTGCTTTTATGCCTTCAAATATAATGAACATTAGTATATATCAAGTAGCCGCCTTCTTTGTCATGTAAGTGCCTTATTTTTGAAATATATAATTGTGCATTTGAGTCAGATCTATATTATCTAGGTAGATGACTAGGATCTCTTAGAAGTGCCAACTAGAAAACAAACCGACATTATGAGAGAAAAGGTCTACTTATTATTTTCAACTATAAAAATATGACTAATAAGGCAGATTCCTTCAAATATTCCAAATACTCTTGATGATTTTTTATTAATCCAACAGTCCCAACATCAATCACTATGGATCGGTGGTTTCTAACGAGGGTCATTGTGATCCATTTTGTTTTGGGCCTTGTGATGCCATGCCTCGATAGGTCTCCAAATTGAAATTCCTGCCGTCAAAAAGGTTATTCACTAGATTTAGTGAAAGATGGTGAGCAAGTGTCATCCCAACTAAATAAATTCTGTTGTCATTACATGAATCTGCAATCAAAAGACATGTCACACCTCTTCTAAAGCATGCATGATAAAACAAAATTTCATAAATTTCTTCTTTCAAAAGTTAATTGTTTGTCATGTAGTTCCTCTAGTCGTTTGTTTGTTTGTCGTCATATCAAACAGTCCATCTCTTATATTCGAAAACTTTCTATTAGTAATAATACTAAAAAGGATCTCTTCCATGGTAACTATACTAAAAATTGCGTTCATGTACCCGTGAAAATATATAGTAAGTAGTACATATCAGCCTTATATCAATCAAGTATTGGCACCATGGTTGCAAGGTAATGCAATTTATATCCAAGGCTATGCGGATGGATACCTTGGATCTCAGCCGATGGAAAACTTACATCGCAAACCCCTGCGCGGGCAAACAAATGTGTCCAACATTAAGGATACATGTTCCAACCATAAATACACGTTCTAAATAGTAGTTTTCCGTCATATGGTGTTCTAAGTTTTAGTTTTAAGTTTCTAAATATGTTCACAAATATTTTTAATGATTTATAGTATGTCAGCTACCCCATGCAGATGCGGGATGATAACTAGTGCCATTCTAAGACTAAATAGCACTACTTACCGGCCATGGATCTAGTGAACTATGCATTTATTTTATGCTGATGTGATTACTACCTCCACAGTTGTATGTTGATGGGGTAAACACACCACAAGAGATTTTGGTATAGATAATATAGAATTGGGACCTATTGCACATATAATTTCAAGTACATAAAATATAATACACAGTTGTAGGTTCAACAAAATTAGAAATCTCTCAGCGTCATAATAGTACAAATCCCTTGATTATAGTATAATAGTACATCTCTCTCCGGGGCACATATGAACCTTAAAATAAACATAAATTTACTTGTCTAAAAGCTAGATACAAAGGTGACACAATGGATATATTTCTCAAAGAATCAACCTACTAGCATGCTTGCCATGGTAAACTACATGTAAAAGATTATTTAACTTGACATAGAGTCCATCACAGATTTGATGCCATTAGCGATATTCTTGGCATTTGTTGCAATACCAGCTAATCCTCTCCCGCCAACCCGCAAGTGAGCCCATTTCACCTTTCCAATGATTCGGATATTTTTGGATGGGCAGTCCGTTGCCATTTAACATGCTCTCACCATTCTGGATTAAAACACATAGACCTTGTTAGCAGATTTAATAATGGTTACAAAGAAAACAAACTCAGACATGTTCAAACACAAGCTATATTACCTTGAGCCACATATTTGCCGTGCTTTTGTATCGTTGCAAACACAATTGCATCAAATGACATTCTTTTACTGCATTGAAATTTAACTATGTTGCCCTTGATCTTACTAATGCTCCGAACCTTTAGGAGATAAAAATACATTGATAACTTGGCATATCAAATCAACATATGTTATAAATTTGTATCATGTCAAGGATATACTTACTTTGATGGCCTTTTGATCAATCCAACAGTCCCAACATCAATTACTGCGGCGGATGTTTCGATTTGAGGTCATTGGACCCATCTTTGGCCTTGGATGCCATCTTGAAGGTCTCCAAATATTAAATCGCTAATCGAAGGAGTTTATCCACTAGATTCAATGGAAGCGGTGAGCAAGTGTCATCCCCAAGCAATTAATTCCTTTGTCATTACATGAACTGGACAAAACCGTCACCCTATTTTGAAGTATGCATGATAAATAATTTTTCATAAATTTTTTCTTTCAAGAAATAAATTTTTGTCATGTGGTTCCTCTAGTCTTTCATTGTTTGTGTGGATATAAAACATCTCTCTTTTCTTGAAATACTTCCTATTAGTAAAACACTGAAAATTGCATCTCTTCTATTAATAACTATACTAAAATTTCGTTCATGCACCCAGTGAAAATATATAGTCGCGTGCGGCGTATAACAATCGATGTGTTGGCACCATGGGTCAAGGTCATAAGCAATTTCCATCCGGGTTGCGGATCAATGACCAATACATTCTTTAGCTCTTGCCCTTGTAGCTTGAGGTGGATAACATCACGGAAAGTTTTCGATCCGAACATTGAATATTCTCTATTCTCCCACTTGCCAAACAAGAAACCTGAACTTGGGTTGGTGCACTTTAATGTCCTTTGCCACAATGGACCAATATTTTCATCATTGTCATATGTGGATGACTCCCCTGGTGAGATACTTTGGTTGAATGTTGAAAACAAATAGTCATCCAAGTACTTCACAAACAAGGTTTTGGTATGTATGTTGGTGCATCTACAGGGTATGACATGTGGGCAATCACGAACTCCTTTGAGAGATGCAGCTTGACGTCATTGGCTTGGGTGGCCTTCGCCTCGCTCGGCGATGGCATAAGGAATTGAGAACTGGCTAAGGCATGCTGCGTTCGGGCCTCTTTGCCCCAACAATCAACCTGTAACACCCTCCATTTCAAAGAAGACTTGACAAAGTTGTGGGATAAGTTTTGGTAGTGTTGCTTGTGTGTTTGCTCGATGAACTTTGGATGGCATGCTTTGTTGGGGGCATATATATTGGTATCCTTCATGGTCCAATCTGTTTTATGGATTGAGGGATGGGTAAATATTTATTGAGGCCTAATCCTAGTGTTTAGGAGTATTTCCATCTAAAAATGGAGCCGTTGTTGGTTGTGGCGTGTCGATACAAAATAGGTAGGAAACACACGTTGATCGATTGTTGGTATTGGAAACTTATCGACCATCTTTTTATGTGTAGATTAAAATTCTTCATGTTTCTTTCCTTTGCCGTCACCAATGACAATTACTACTCTAATAATATTCAAGTGGTTCTTCCTCTTTTATCGATATAGGATATGGTAATGATAAGTCTGATTTCAAAACACATTTATAGGCAAAATCCTATTTCATTTTCTGGTTAATATAATGTGGGTGGGAAAAAACATCTCGAAGGATTTGTTACCAACCATTTAACGGTTTTGTCGGTAGTTTTGCCTCCGGTTCAGTTGTAACGGTCAGTTTTGGTTTTGCCTCGGTTGAGTTGCGACCATTGCCATATCTTTGGTGTCAACACAACGGTTCGATGTTGTGAACAAAAAAGTGAAACTTTAGTTCAAATATTTGAAACCAGCTTTTAAATATAAATTTGTTTCTATCTGAACCCTCGTTTAATGTGAGGCCATATTTCAACTTTGGTATATTCATATTGTCCTTGGAACATCAAATTGAGCGCTCATTGTATTTTAACTCTACACACCAGTGTGGGTTTATATTATTAAAAGATAATAAACCAATTTACTGAAAATCAAATTGTCAATCCGTCTCGATCGGTTTTGCAAACTTTGGTTCTAAACTGATTGACAGATTAATCACAATGCATAACCCATGCAAAATTGGGTCATTAACAGGAGATTTTAAAATTCCACTACCTTCTTGACTTACATTTTGCATGGCAAACTGGTGGACTTATCAAACATATGATTACATTGATTTACAATGTCGAGTCCAAATGATTTCAACATCACTCTGCCTCCTGCAGTTGGATCTTCTAAAGACTTTCTTTGGTAGGATATTCAGGCCTTCCTCACATGAAGGAATGTGGTCGGACAAAGCATCTTCTCTTCTTTCGGATGGTCACTTGGCTTGAATCATTTTTTGGGGGAACTCCGCATTTCTCTTGGAACTCCCGCTCACTATCAACCGCATCTTCTTGGCGTCCTCACACAACAAGTACCGTTATCCCTTGTGTGGTCACAACATTGGTCAAACATGTCCTGCAAATGGCACCCGGATGTAAGTATAGTGGTAATCGGACTACTAGAGTACATGTTTTCAAATGTGTCCAGCCGTCCATCCCAAAAGGCTGGAAGGTTTGTTACCAACCATCTCGGAAGGTTTGTTACCAACCATGTTAACGGTTTTGTCGGCTAGTTTTGCCTCCGGTTCATTGTAACGGTCAGTTTTGGTTTTGCCTCCGGTTGAGTTGGGACCACCATATCTTTGGTGTCAACACAGCAGCCGTTCGATGTTGTGAACAAAAAAAGTGCAACTTTAGTTCAAATATTTGAAACTAGTTTTTAAATATAAATTTGTTTCTATCTGAACCCTCGTTTAATGTGAGGCCATATTTCAACTTTGGTATATTCATATTGTCCTATGCCGAACATCAAATTGAGCGCTTATTGTATTTTAACTCACACAGGTGGGTTATATTATTAAGAAGATAATAAACCAATTTCTGAAAGTAAATTGTCAATCATGTCTTGATGCGGTTTTGCAAACTTGCAGTTCCAAAGATTGACAGATTAATCACAATTATCCAACTTCCATGCAAAACTGAACTAGAAGTCGAGCATGTACAATTCATCGGTTTTGATTTGCCTAACAGAATAATCCACTACCTTCATGCTTTTTTCATGGCGCAAACTGCAGACTCAACTTATCAAACATATGATTTCATTGATTTACTGTGAGTCCAAATGATTTCAACATCTACCGACTACCCTCGCCTCCTGCAGTTGGATCTTCTAAAGACTTGTCTGCTGGGTAGGTATATTCAGGCCTTCCTCACATGAAGGGCATGGTAAGACAAGTAGCATCTTCTCTTCTTTCAGATGGTCACCGCTTGGATCATTTTTTGCTGGGAGGAACTCCGCATTTCTGTGGAACTCCCAACTCACTATCAACCCATCTTCTTGCGTCCTCCCCAACAAGTACCCATCCCTTGCGTGGTCACAACATTGGTCAAACATGTCCTCGCAAATAAGCGGAAGATGTAAGTATAGTGGTAATCGACTACTAGAGTACAGGTTTTCAAATGTGTAAAACACCGTCCATCCCAAGGAGCTGGAAGGGTTTGATGGGTGAAGGTTTATTAATCCAACAGTCCCAACTCAATCGTTGTGGGTCGGTTGGTTTCTAACAGGGTCATTCGACCATTTTGGTTTTGGGCCTTGTCCCATATACCTCGATCGATCTCCAAATATGACATTCGCCCTCACAAAGGGTCACCCACTAGATTTAGTGAAAGAAAGTGAGCAAGTGTCATCCCAACCAAATTAATTCTCTTGTCATCACATGAATCTCCCAAAGACATGTCATGCCTCTTTTGAAGCATGCGATAGAACAAAATTTCATAAATTTCTTCTTTCAATTGTTATTTTTTTTGTCATAGTTCCTCTAGTCTTTTTGTTGTTTGTGCGTGATATAAAACAGTCCATCTCTTATATTGAAATACTTTCTATTAGTAATAATAATACTGAAAAATGCATCTTTCTAGTGGCGACTATACTAAAAATGGTGTTCATGTACCTAATGAAAATATATAGTGCATTAGTACAAATCAGGCTCCGTATTATAAAAATATTGGCACCATGGTCAGGTCATTAATTTATATCCAAGACTAGCGGATGGATACCTTGGATCTCAGCCGATGGAAAACTTCTGCATCCAAACCCGGCGCCTGGGCACAACAAACTGTTCCACAACATATAAGGATCCGGTATCATGTAACCACAAATACCGTTCTAAATAGTAGTTTTCCGTCATTGGTTTCTAACTTTTAGTTTTAAGTTTCTAAATCAGTTCACAGATATTTTAATGATTTATTGTACCTCATAGCCCATGTAGTTGCAGGTTGATAATTTGTGCCATTCAAGACTGAATAGTCGTGGAGGATCTCCTCCTCCTTTTGAGGGCCGGGAGGATCTTGGCGGGGAGGAGGCACGAACTCCTTCTCCTCGGCCTGGTGGCGCTTGGCGGCGGTCGGCCTCTTCCGCGTGAGCCACCGGGTCGGCGTGGTGCGCGGCTGCCCGGCTGCTTCTTGGAGGACTTGCTTCTTGCGGTCATGGCCCGGCTCGGGCCTGGTGGTGGTTGCCGGGCGGGGGGCGGCGGGGGCAGGGGGGAGGAGATGGGCGCTGGTGGTAAAACCCTAGAGGAGGAAGGAGGAGGGGATTGGCGGGTTTTGTTTGTGGACTTGTGGACTGTGGAGGCCTGCTCGTCATTCTTTGGGCCCTTGCTTCTTCTCCTTGCTTAGGGCGGCCTATCATGTCATACTGGAGGCTGGCGAACAATGCCTTGATTTTTTGAATGCTTTGAAGATTGCTCAAACAATGCATCATTAAATGTGCTATTTTGAAAAGGAAAACAAAATAGAGGTACCTCCCCAATCCAAAGCGTGTTAAGATCATATTTCATTTTGGTTGTAACATCCCAAATTTTCAATTTGGAATGTTATACATTAAATCATCATGCATATCATATTTTCTTGCATTTTGTTGATCCTAGAAATTTCCATAACTCAAGGACCCTCGGAGAAAGTTGGAATTCGAAATTTTTTGTTGAGTTCTCTCAAAACTATGAAAAGAGGATCATTGGATTTATTCATTTATCTTCAAATATTTTTCCAATATCAAAAATAAGAGAGGAATAATATGACTTTCCCAAAATTTAGGAAAATGAAGATTTAATAAATAAATCAAGTTTTGGATTTTTCGAGTTTATTTGCCTTGGGAAAATAATCGTGTTTTCAAAATTGCATTTTGGCCCGTGTTCAAGTTCATTTTTGTTGACTCGTTTTTGGGTGGGAAAGTTCTTTATTAATTTTGGAGTTCGTTTAGATTTTTTTTATTTTTTTATTTTTCTTTGAGACCGTTTAAAAAAACCTGCAGCCCTTGGGCCAAAGGCCCAAACTAAACCGGCCGACCAAGGGCCAAGGCCATCGCCCCCGGGAGCCGGAGGAGCCGCCCTTTTTCCTAATCCTAGTAGGACTCTTGTCCTACTTCCGTTTTCTTTGTTTCTAGATCTTTTCCTCCTTGTTTCCTAATCCTAGTCTTTCTTGTCCCCTACCCCAAGCAAAACCCTCCTCCCAATATAAATACCGTACCCCCCCTCTAACAATCAAACCCACCTCTCTCCCCCACACCACCCCCCCGGCCCCCCACCACGCCGCCCCCCCCCTTGCCCGCCGCCCCCCCTGCCGCCCGCCCCGGAGCCCCTGCCTCAGTACTAGCCCCGGCCGCGTCACCTCTTTTCCTCAGTTGGTTTTAAATAAATCGTTCGATTTCCGTTCATTTCGTTCTTTTCTAGATCGGTTTTTTTTGGTTTTCTTTCGAAACCTAGATCATTTTCCGGTTTTCTTTCGGTTTTGTTTAACTAGCGTTACGGACCGTTCGTCCTAGATGATCACCTTTGTTTGGTTAATGACGTCCGTTCAACCGTTGGTTTTTTTCTCATGATTTTTCCGCTATTTTTCGATAGCGATTTGATCCATTTTCTTTCTAGTCTATCTTCCGCTCGTTTATCGGAATCAGGTGATTCAAGCCGGAGTTTCATCTCGAAACCGCCGTTCCGATTAATCAACAAACAAAGTTTTGCTACTGTAAATTTGACTTAGTTTCAACCTAGAAACGAGTTGTTTTCTTTAAATCGTTTGACTTTCGTTGCTTTATTTGATTGATTCTTTTGCAACCAGGGTTCTTAAGTTGAACTTTCTAGTTAGATCTTTTATTAGTTTACGGTGCATTAGATGAGTACTTATTGTATGCTTGTTTTTTTGTGATAGATCACCGATCGCTTGTTACTTTGAATCTTAGGTTTGAATCATCGCAAGGCAAGTAACACTTTGATCTACCTTTCCTACTACCCAGTTTTATGCATTAGATCTATCCTCAAACATTGCATTGATTAGGATCTAATTAAATTGTGGGATGGGAAGTAGTTGAGGTAGTACCTATGACCTGTTTATTTTCAAACCCTTGGGAGTTACTTCTCGTTTGCTTATTGCCATGCTATGCTAGTAGGCGTGGATTGGGTGAGTTATCCAAAATGTGAGATTGTTAATTGATGGTTTATCTAAGGTAACAAAACACAGGGTGGATTGAGGCACCTGGTTTCTATCAGACTTGTGTTTTCTTGGACCGCCCCCGGCTCAAAGGGATCATAAGATCATTCATGCTAGTAACCCGTGGCAACAAGCCATTATGGGCTCGGCATAGTTGATTAAGTCGTGTGAACTCTTTGGTAGACTAGCTGATGTAGGGGTTGTAGGTGGTACGGTCTACCCATCGTAAAGGTGCAAGCCTTCGAAAGACTATGTCTCGGTCATCCGTCTCTCAAACACCATGTAGTCCGAGAAAAAGGGGGATCGAGTCTTGTGGGGAAAAGTCAAAACCTCTGGAGTGTACAAACTAATCATGATTAGGTGTCCCGGTTATGGACATCTTGAGTATCTAGTACTTGAATATCATGTGAATCTCAACATGTTACTCTAATTAATATTGTTGGGTTTTTTGAGTACTTTTTTGGGATTGAGGATGCTGTCAACCATTCTCAATGTTTAACAACCACCATGATAGTTTAACAAATTTATTCCTTTGATAGGGAAAAACTGGCTTTATGCAAAACGTAAGTAAACTTTCCACCACCACATATGCATGTAGTACAGGCTTATCATTCATTATTCTCTATGTTTACATTGCGGCATATTCCATGTCTGACCCGTTTGGGCTGCAACTTTCATGTTGGACTTTTGACAGTAAGGTGCTTTGGCGTGGTTCTCTGATGATGCCTTTGGAGTTGATGGACTCACTTATCCCAAGTCTTCCTGTTATCGTTATTAGATGGCCTTAAGCCATATTTATTTAATAAGTCCTCTTTTGGGCAGCGATGTAATAAGTGTGTGATTGCTATTT
Organism: Aegilops longissima; assembly: GCA_021605205.1. Lineage (NCBI taxonomy): Eukaryota > Viridiplantae > Streptophyta > Magnoliopsida > Poales > Poaceae > Aegilops > Aegilops longissima. Next base: position 24,353 of record JAHIAM010010157.1, on the reverse strand, counting down.
ATAAATCCTTGAAATCGTGTGGTGTCCATTCTTGATCCGGGATGACACGACACGAAACGATCCATTTCGGTCCTTCGAGATGTTCGAACCTTTGTAAAACCAACCACTAAGTTAAAGCCATAGATCACTACTCTCTTCCCATTTTCTAACTCCTCATCTTTTCTACTCTTTTAGGATGAAGGGGAAGATCAAGTATGCCCAACCAGATGAAGGCACACCTTTTGGATTTCACTTGAAGGAAGTCACCAAGTACACGACATTGGACTACCAAGTTTCACGGGACTTTCAACGCCACTCGGAAGAGGGCTTTGGAAGATTCAAGCTCACGTTGGAAGGACATTGCCCCAATCACCAAGCCTATAGATAGTGTTTTGATTAAACTGAGTGCGGGAAAGAGCATGGCAGCTCATATCACCATGGGGCGCATTGGAAGTTTATCGAAGACCTCAAGGACACTATCTACCAGATTTGCGGCCCGGAATGAACAATGGGAGATAGTCGCACCAGAAACAGATCCATTGCAGCTTTCATCCGGAGTTAAACCGCACATTCGGCGCGGGGAACCGGATGTGCAATGATATGATCGTTGAAGGATCGAAGGAAGGATCATCGAACTTGAAGAAAAACTAAAGTCTACGTAAGGACTACATGGGCGAGATCGTGGCTGTAGCAAACACAATAACGATCTTAAGTATGAGATTGAAGAACTCAAGAAAAATTGGCACTCAAGAATGAAGACAAGTACATGGCTGTCCGACAACTACATCATCATCGGCACACCGATTGGATCCAAGTGAACCCGACTTTGAAGGCTGGGCGGACATCATGGAGTCTTCCACGGTTCAAATTAATAGATGACCCCACATATTAGTAGTATTACCTCCATGTAAACATTATAGTACATGCACTTTTGCGATAGTTAGATCGTTGTAAGCCCTTTGTTTGAATGAATGAAGTGATTTTGTGTGCATTTGCTCATATACATTTTGGTAGTGTTTCCTTAGACCTCACTCTATTTCTTAATTTCTCATCTTTTCTAAACCCATGAGATGCCTCCGAGACGCGACCCGGGTTTGTTTTCCGCCAGAGATCACCAGTTGATCCGGCGAACACTTTGATCCAAACATTGGTACAGAACCAAGGCAACAACAACAACCCACGCCACCACCACCTGCGGATCACTTGACTCATTTCCTTAGGCTGAACCGCGGTGTTTTCGGTAGCACCGAGCCGATAGTAGTAGATGATTGGCTCCGTAAGGTAGGGAGGAGTTGACCACGCAGGATGTACGGATGGAGAAAAGGTGAAGTTTGCTGCACACCAACTTGAAGGACCCGTAGCAGCATGGTGGGAGAATTTACAGCCACTTACCATGAACCTTGTCACATGGGATCGTTTCAACAAGCTTTCCGCACCGCCCATGTCTCGGCGGGGAGCTATGGCCATGAAGAGCGTGAGTTTCGCCTTCGCCAGGAGGAAGGACTGTTGGCGGTGTGGATGATTTTAGTAAGTTAGCATGTTATGCCCGGATAGCGTTACTCGGATGCAGCTAAGCGGAAGTTGGAAGGACTGAATGATGAATTAAGCATGCATTGATGGTAGCAAGTTCAACAACTACCAGGTTGGTAGACCGTGCCCTCATGATTGAAGGAAAGCAGCAACAAATTGAGAACCGCAAGAGGAAGTATGGGCGAAGTATAACTCGAGGCCCAGTGAAGCCCCATTATACCCCTAAGCGAGGTTCGGTTCACATACCCATGGAGGAAGTAGTTCGCACAACCATAATGGCCACAAGAATGGTAATGGGAATGGAAACAGCGGCCAGAACGGGACCACACCAACAACCCCAGCCAAGAAAGACGAGCCATGTCACCTGTTACAAGTGTTCCAAGACGGACATTATGCAAATGAATGATCCGAAGGCCAAGGAGAAATGGAAGCTCGGAAGAAGCCAAACCCTTTCAACAGGAGGACGGGTGAACCACATTGATGTGGAGGAGGTTGAAGATCAGCCCGATCACGATGTCGGTAAGTTTTGGTTAAGTCATTTACTGCACTTGTTCTTTTCGATCTTGGTGCATCACATTCATACATATCAAGGGTTTGTGGATAAGTACAAATTACCAACCCAAGGCATTAGGTCACCCATGCTAGTAACCTCACCCGAGCAGAATACATGGCTAGTATATGGTGTGATCATTGCCATTAAGGATTGGACACTATGTTTTCCCTCGGACCTAATAGTTCTGGAATCCCAAGGATTGGATGTGATATTAGGCATGGATTGGTTATCAAGTATGGAGGAACATAGATTGCGCCACTAAGTCAATTTTCTTACCACCCGGAAGGAGGAGAATCAAGTATGTATCACGGCATGAGCGAGAGCGAATAAATTCCTTATCGGGAGTTGTGCAGGGAAGAAGTACCAGCGGTAAGGATTTTCTGATGTATTTCGGAAGAGTTGCCGGGAATGCCACGGATAGAGACATTGAGTTTTTGATTGAGCTGTTGCGAGAACAGGCCGATATCGAAGCGACCATGAGGATGCCCTGGGATTTGGCGAAATCAAGAAGCAGATTAGGGCTGTTGGATAAAGGTTATATCACCCAATTCTTAGCCTTGGGGATCACCCGTCTTGTTAGTGGAGAAGAAGGCGGATCGTTAAGGATGGTTGTTGATTATCGTGGATTAAATGAAGTAACAATCAAGAACAAGTACCCACTACCTATGATAAATGATCATTTGATCTCCTCATCTTTTCTACTCTTTAGGATGAAGGACGCGAAGATCAAGTATGCCCAACCAGATGAAGGCACACCTTTTGGATTTCACTTGAAGGAAGTCACCAAGTACCGAACATTGGACTACCAAGTTTCACGGGACTTCAACGCCACTCTGCTGAAGAGGAGCTATTTGAAGATTCAAGCTCACGTTCGGGAAGGACATTCAGCCCCAATCACCAAGCCTATAGATAGTGTTTTCAAAGGCACCAACACTGAGTCCGGGAAAGAGCATGGCAGCTCATATCACCATGGGACGCATTGGAGAAGTTTATCAAGAAGACCTCAAGGACACTATCTACCAGATTTGCGGACGCGGAATGAACAATGGGAGATAGTCAAGACCAAGAAGGACAGATCCATTGCAGCTTTCATCCAGAGTTAAACCAGCACATTCGACGCCAGAGAACCAGGTGCAATGATATGATCGAATTGAAGGATGCGAAGGAAGGATCATCGAACTTGAAGAAAACTAAAGTCTACACGTAAGGACTATATGGACGAGATCGAGCTGTAGCAAGACACAATAACGATCTTAAGTATGAGATTGAAGAACTCAAGAAGAAATTGGCACTCAAGAATGAAGACAAGTACATCGGCTGTCCGAGCAACTACATCATCATCGATTTACACCGATTCGGATCCAAGTGAACCCGACTTTGAAGACGAAGCCGGAGCAGTATATCATGGAGTCTTCCACCGTTCAAATTAATAGATGACCCCACATATTAGTAGTATTACCTCCATGTAAACATTATAGTACATGCACTTTTGCGATAGTTAGATCGCTAGAAGCCCTTTGTTTGAATGAATGAAGTGATTTTGTGTGCATTTGCTCATATACATTTGGGTAGTGTTTCTCCTTAGACCTCACTCTATTTCTTAATTTCTCATCTTTTCTAAACCCATCGATGCCTCCAGACGCGACCCGGTTTGTTTTCCCGCCAGAGATCACCCGTTTGATCCAGCAGCAGTAACACTTTGATCCAAACATTGGTACGTAACCAAGGCAACAACAACAACAACCCACCGCCACCACCACCGCAGATCACTTGACTCATTTCCTTAGGCTGAACCCGCCGGTGTTTTCCAGTAGCACCGAGCCGATAGTAGCAGATGATTGGCTCCGTAAGGTAGGGAGGGAGTTGACCACTGCAGGATGTACAGATGGAGAAAAGGTGAAGTTTGCTGCACACCAACTTGAAGGACCCGAGCAGCATGGTGGGAGAATTTTACAGCCACTTACCCCAGTAGACACCGGCCACATGGGATCAGTTTCAAAGCAAGCTTCCGCACCGCCCATGTCTCAAAGAGGAGCTATGGCCATGAAGAAGCGTGAGTTTCGAACTTACGCCAAGGAGGAAGGACTCACACAAGATGTGGATGATTTTAGTAAGTTAGCATGTTATGCCCTGATGACGTTGCTACAGATGCAGCTAAGGTGAGAAGTTTCGAAGGACTGAATGATGAATTAAGCATGCAGTTGATGGTAGTAAGTTTCAACAACTACCAGGAGTTGGTAGACCGTGCCCTCATGATTGAAGGAAAGCAGCAGCAAATTGAGAACCGCAAGAGGAAGTATGGGTGGGGAAGTATAACTCTGAGCCCAAAAGAAGCCCCATTATACCCCTAAACAGGGAGTTCAGTTTCAGCATACCCATGGAGGAAGTAGTTCAGACAACCATAATGGCCACAAGAATGGTAATGGGAATGGAGGAAGCAACGGCCGAACCGACCACACCAACAACCCCAGCCAAGAAAGACCTGAGCCATGTCACTGTTACAAGTGTTCCAAGACCGACATTATGCAAATGAATGTCCCGAAGGCCAAGGAGGAAATGGAAGCTCTGGAAAGAAGCCAAACCCTTTCAACAGAGGACAGGTGAACCACATTGATGTGGAGGAGGTTGAAGATCAGCCCGATGCAGTAATCGGTAAGTTTTTGGTTAAGTCATTTACTGCACTTGTTCTTTTCGATACTGGTGCATCACATTCATACATATCAAGGGGATTTGTGGATAAGTACAAATTACCAACCCAAGGCATTAGGTCACCCATGCTAGTAACCTCACCCGGAGCAGAATACATGGCTAGTATATGGTGTGATCGACTGCCATTAAGGATTGGACACTATGTTTTTCCCTCGGACCTAATAGTTCTGGAATCCCAAGGATTGGATGTGATATTAGGCATGGATTGGTTATCAAGTATGGAGGAACATAGATTGCGCCACTAAGTCAATTTTCTTACCACCCCGAAGGAGGAGAATCAAGTATGTATCACGGCATGAGCCGAGGAGAGCATGAATAAATTCCTTATCGGAGTTGTGCGGGAAGAAGTACCAGTGAAGGGATTTTCCTGATGTATTTCCTAAGAGTTGCCGTGAATGCCACCGATAGAGACATTGAGTTTTGATTGAGCTGTTGCCAGGAACAGGCCCGATATCGAAGCGACCATACAGGATGCCCGCACAGGATTTGGCGGAAATCAAGAAGCAGATTAGGGAGCTGTTGGATAAAGGTTATATACGCCCAAGTTCTTCGCCTTGGGGATCACCCGTACTGTTAGTGGAGAAGAAGGACGGATCGTTAAGGATGGTTGTTGATTATCGTGGATTAAATGAAGTAACAATCAAGAACAAGTACCCACTACCTATGATAAATGATCTGTTTGATCGTTTGCAAGGAGCTAAAGTTTTTTCCAAGATCGATTTGCGATCAGGGTACCATCAGTTGAAGATTCGAGAGCAGGACATACCTAAGACAGCGTTCACCACAAGATATGGACTGTATGAGTACACCGTTATGTCATTTGGACTGACTAACGCACCGGCCTATTTCATGAACCTGATGAACAAAGTGTTTACGGAGTTTTTGGATAAGTTCGTCGTGGTGTTCATAGATGATATTTTGGTTTTCTCGAAGAATGAAGAACATAAGGAACATTTACGATTGGTTTTGGAGAAACTGAGGGAACATCAGTTATATGCCAAGTTTAGCAAATGTGAGTTTTGGCTAAAGGAAGTTGGATTTCTTGGACATGTTATATCCGGAGAAGGGATAGCAGTTGACCCCACAAAAGTTGAGACCAGAACCAAATGGGAAGCACCAACGATAGTTGGAGAGATCCGAGTTTCCTTGGACTCGCAGGATACTACGGAGATTCATTGAGAATTTCTCAAGGATTGCAAAGCCTATGACGGAGTTGTTGAAGAAGGATACCAAGTTCATATGGACTGAGGATTGTGAGGCAAGTTTTCAGGAGTTGAAGAAAAGATTGGTTACCTCACCAGTGTTAATTTTGCCGATCAGACCAAGGATTATGAGGTGTATTACGACGCTTCACGTCGAGGACTTGGAGCAGTGCTTATGCAGGAAGGAAGAGTTGTTTCGTATGCTTCACGACAACTGAAACCTCATGAATTAAATTATGCCACACATGATTTGGAGTTAGCAGCAGTAGTGCATGCATTGAAGACATGGAGACATTTCCTCATTGGAAATCATTGTGAGGTATACACGGATCACAAGAGTTTGAAGTACATTTTCACGCAGAAGGAGTTAAACCTTAGACAAAGGAGATGGTTGCAACTCATCAATTATTATGATATGAGATTGCATTATCATATCAATACGCTATTGACGGGAGAAATACCAAATGAGCTAGCAGAAGATCTTCGTGAGCTATGTTTGGAAATAGTTCCGAGAGGCTATGTAGCAGCATTGGAGATTCAGTCTACGTTGATGGACAAAATCAGAGAAGCTCAAAAGACAGATAAGGAAGTTGCCTCTATAAAGAAGAAAATGAGCGAAGGAAAAGCTAAGGGATTTCGTGAGGATGAGCACGATACCCTATGGTTTGAGGACCGTGTTTACGTGCCAAATGACCCGGAGATCAGGAAGCTGATTTTGCAAGAAGCACATGATTCACCCTACTCGATTCACCCAGGAAATACCAAGATGTATTTAGATTTGAAGGAAACATTCTGGTGGACCGGAATGAAGAAGGATATCGCGGAGTATGTAGCAGTTTGCGATGTATGTCAGAGAGTGAAGGCAGAGCATCAGAAGCCAGCAGGATTGTTGCAGCCATTGCCGATACCCGAATGGAAGTGGGATAAACTAGGCATGGATTTCATCACAGGTTTGCCAAAGACTCGTTCAGGCTATGATTCGATTTGGGTTATAGTCGACCGCTTGACGAAGGTAGCGCATTTCATTCCAGTCAAGACTACCTATAGCAGCGCTAAGTTGGCAAAGATATACATGACCAGAATTGTGTGTTTGCACGGAGTTCCGAGGAGTATCGTATCAGATAGAGGAACCCAATTTACCTCAAAGTTTTGGAATCAGTTGCATGAAACGTTAGGAACCAGGCTGGAATTCAGTACAGCTTTTCACCCACAGACAGATGGACAGACTGAGAGAGTCAATCAGATTTTGGAGGATATGCTGAGAGCTTGTGCACTAGACTATGGATCTAGTTGGGACGATAACTTGCCGTATGCTGAATTTTCTTATAACAACAGTTACCAAACCAGCTTGAAGATGGCACCTTTCAAGCCTTGTACGGAAGGAGGTGTAGGACACCGTTATCATGGGACGGAGTTGGAGACCGTCAGTTGTTTGGACCAGATTTGATTAAGGAGTCTGAACAGAAAGTTCAGCTTGATTCGCGATAGGCTCAAGGTAGCCCAGTCCGGACAAAAAGCTATGGATTCAAAACGCAAGGCGATAGAATATGAAGTTGGAGACAGAGTTTATCTCGAGTATCCCCACTTCGAGGAGTTAAGCGATTTGGAGTTAAAGGAAAGTTGGCGCCACGCTTCGTTGGACCGTATAGGATCTTGCAACGCATGGGAGAAGTTGCTTATAAGCTGGAATTGCCAGGGACTGTCAGAGTTCATGATGTGTTCCATGTTTCTCAGCTGAAGAAATGTCACGCCGAGATGGCGGAAGTACCGCTAAGAGATACAATGCCACTTGAAGCAATTCAGTTGAAGGATGATTTAACATATGAGGAGAAACCAAACAGATTCTCGAATATGCCAGCAGAGTTACTACGCAGCAAGGTTATCAAGTTTTGCAAGGTTCAGTGGAGCCACCACACCGAGGATGAAGCCACCTGGAAAGAGAAGAAGATTTGCTCAAGGACCACCCTCACCTATTTTCTAGTTAACCCGAATCTCGAGGGCTAGATTCATCTTAAGGGGTAGGTTTGTAACATCCCAAACTTTCAATTTGGAATGTTATACATTAAGTCATCATGCATATCATATTTTCTTGCATTTTGTTGATCCTAGAAATTTCACGCAACTCAAGGACCCTCGAGAGAGTTGGAGATTTCAAATTTTCGTGATTTGAGTTCTCTCAAAATTATGAAAAGAGGATCATTGGATTTATTCATTTTATCTTCAAATATTTTTCCAATATCAAAAATAAGAGAGGGAATAATATGACTTTCCCAAAATTTAGGAAAATGAAGATTTAATAAATAAATCAAATTTTGGATTTTCTCGAGTTTATTTGCCTTAGGCAAAAATGCGTGTTTTCAAAAATTGCATTTTGGCCCGTGTTAAAGTTCATTTTGTTCGACTCATTTTTAGGAGTCGGGAAAGCTACTTTATTAATTTTGGAGTTCGTTTAGATTATTTTTATTTTATTTATTTTTCTGCCATGAGACCGTTTAAAAAACCCATGGCGCCTTGGGCCAAAGGCCCAAGCCGTAAGGAGCCGGCCGCCAAGAGGCCAAGGCCATCGCACGCCGCCTGAGGAGCCGAGGAGGGAGCCGCCGCTTTTTCCTAATCCTAGTAGGACTCTTGTCCTACTTCTTTTTTTTCCGTATTTGTTTCTAGATCTTTCCCTCTTTGTTTCCTAATCCTAGTCTATTTCTTGTCCCCTACCCCAAGCAAAACCCTCCCTCCACAATATAAATACCCAAGCACCCCCCTCTAACACATCAAACCCACACCTCTCCTCTCCTCCCACACCACCGCCCTACACTTGCGCCGCCCCACACCGCCGCCCCTCACCAGCGCCGCCGCCGCCCTCCGCCCGCCTGAGCCCTCGCCTCTTGAGGTACTAGCCCGCCCGGCCACCTTTTCTTTTCCTCGGTTCGGTTTTTCGTAATCGTTCGATTTTCGTTCAGTTTTCTAGATCGGTTTTCGTTTTGGTTTTCTTTCCAAACCCTAGATCGGTTTTTCTCGCCGGTTTTTCTTTCCGGTTTTGTTTAACTAGCGTCGCGGACCGTTCGTCCTAACGAACGTGATCACCGGTTTGCTTCGGTTAATGAACGTCCGCTCAACCGTTCGTCGTTTTCTTTCTCATCGGATTTATTCGCTATTTTTCGATAGCGATTTGAGATCCGATTTTCTTTCTAGTCTATCTTCTCGCGCTTATCGAATCAGGTGATTCAAACGCCTGAGTTTCATCTCGAAACCGCCGTTCCGATTAATCAACTTAAACAAAGTTTTTCTACTGTAAATTTGACTTAGTTTCAACTTGCTAGAACCGAGTTGTTTTCTTTCGTCGCTTGACTTTCGTTGCTTTATTTGATTCGATTCTTTTGCAACCAGGGTTCTTAAGTTGAACTTTCTGGTTAGATCTTTTATTCGAGATTTACGGTGCATTAGATGAGTACTTATTGTATGCTTGTTGTTGTCTGCGATAGATCACCGGAGTGCGCCGCTTGTTACTTGAATCTCTAGGTTTCATGGATCATCGCAAGGCAAGTAACACTTTGATCATACCTTTCCTACTACCCAGTTTTTATGCATTAGATCTATCCTCAAACATTGCATTGATTAGGATCTAATTAAATTGTGGGATGGGAAGTAGTTGAGGTAGTACCTATGACCTGTTTTATTTTCAAACCCTTGGGAGTTACTTCTACGTTTGCTTATTGCCATGCTATGCTAGTAGACGTGGATTGGGTGAGTGTATCCATGACAGATGTGAGATTGTTAATTGATGGTTTATATAAGGTGGCAACTTAAACACACATCTGGGTGGATTGAGGCACCTGGTTTCTATCAGGACTTGCCTGTTTTTCTTCGGACCGCCACCCAGGCTCAAAGGGATCATAAGATCATTCATGCTAGTAACTTCCGTGTGCAGCCACAAGCCATTATGGGCTCTGGCATAGTTGATTAAGTCGTGTGAACTCTTACAGTGGTAGACTAGCTGATGTAGGGGTTGTAGGTGGTACGGTCTACCCATCGTAAGGTGCAAACGCTTCCGAAAGACTATGTCTCGGTCATCCGTCTCTCAAACACCATGTAGTGCGAGAAACCAAACGGAGGCGATCGAGTCTTGTGGGGAAAAGTGCGCAAACCTCTGCAGAGTGTACAAACTAATCATGATAAGTCGTGTCCCCGGTTATGGACATCTTGAGTATCTAGTACTTGAATATCATGTGAATCTCAACATGTTACTCTAATTAATATTGTTGGGTTTTTAATGAGTACTTTTAATTGGGATTGAGGATGCTGTCAACCATTCTCAATGTTTAACAACCACCATGATAGTTAAACAAATTTATTCCTTTGCAGTAGGGAAAAACTGGCTTTATGCAAAACTGTAACCGTAGAGCTTTCCACCAGCCACATATGCATGTAGTACAGGCTTATCATTCATTATTCTCTATGTGTTACATTGCCAGCATATTCCATGTGCTGACCCGTTTTCGGGCTGCAACTTTCATGTTGCAGACTTTTCGCATTTACGACAGTAAGGTGCTTTAGGTCGTGGTTCTATACTCAGTGATGCCGCTGGAGTTGATGGACTCACTTATCTTCCAAGTCTTCCGCTGTTATCGTTATTAGATGGCCTTAAGCCATATTTATTGTAATAAGTCCTCTTTTGGGCAATGATGTAATAAGTGTGTGATTGCTACTCTGTTATAAATCCTTCGAAGTACTGTGTGGTGTCAGCATTACTGATCCAGGGATGACACATGTGCACAGAGACTTGATCCATTCGGGTCGGGTCGCTACACTGGTTATAGTTGCTTTTAGCTAATTCAAGTTTGGCATCAACAGTCTTTGCCATCCGAGTATATTTGGTCTTGGAAGTCAGAAATTCAATGAGTCATCAGTTGATAAAAGTGATAGACAAAATTGGGAGAAGCTCATCCACTATATATGCTTTATTCCGCCAGTTCACATTGTAAAAAGGGTACTTAGGATTTCTTATTGTCTAGATTCAAATGATGTTCTATATATCCCATTGGCACTTTTATAAATCCAATGTCGGTGTTTCTCCAAAAGAAAACAAATGATTGCTTGTTATGCCTTCAAATATAATGAACATTCAGATATATGCAAGTAGCGCTTTCTTTGTCATGTAAGTGCCTTATTTTTGAAATATATAATTGTGCATTTGAGTCAGATCTATATTATCTAGGTAGATGACTAGGATCTCTAGAAGTGCCAACTAGAAAACAAACCGACATTATGAGAGAAAAGGTCTACTTATTATATTCAACTATAAAAATATGACTAATAAGGCAGATTCCTTCAAATATTCCAAAACTCTGCTGATGATTTTTTATTAATCCAACAGTCCCAACATCAATCACTATGGATCGGTAGGTTTCTAACTTGAGGGTCATTGTGATCCTTTTTGGTTTTGGGCCTTGTGATGCCATGCCTCGATAGGTCTCCAAATATGAAATTCGCCGTCCGTCACAAAGAGGTTATTCACTAGATTTAGTGAAAGATGGTGAGCAAGTGTCATCCCAACTAAATAAATTCTGTTTTCATTACATGAATCTGCAACCAAAAGACATGTCACACCTCTTCTGAAGCATGCATGATAAAACAAAATTTCATAGAATTTCTTCTTTCAAAAGTTAATTGTTTGTCATGTAGTTCCTCTAGTCGTTTGTTTGTTTGTGCGTCATATCAAACAGTCCATCTCTTATATATGCGAAAACTTTCTATTAGTAATAATACTAAAAAATGGATCTCTTCCAGTGGTAACTATACTAAAAAATTGCGTTCATGTACCCAGTGAAAATATATAGTGCAAGTAGTACATATCAGCCTTCGTATATCAATCGAAGTATTGGCACCATGGTTGCAAGGTAATAAGCAATTTATATCCAAGGCTATGCGGATGGATACCTTGGATCTCAGCCGATGGAAAACTTATTGCATACTGCAAACCCCGCGCCGGGCACAACAAACTGTGTCCACAACAGTTAAGGATACGTGTATCACGTAACCATAAATACACGTTCTAAATAGTAGTTTTCCGTCATATGGTGTTCTAAGTTTTAGTTTTAAGTTTCTAAATATGTTCACAAATATTTTTAATGATTTATAGTATGTCAGCTACCCCATGCAGATGCACGGGATGATAACTAGTGCCATTCTAAGACTAAATAGCACTACAGTACGCCATGGATGTAGTGAACTATGCATTTATTTTATGCTGATGTGATTACTAACTCCTACAGTTGTATGTTGATGGGGTAAACACACCACAAGAGATTTTGGTATAGATAATATAGAATTGAGCGCATGCCTTTTGCACATATAAATTCAAGTACATAAAATATAATACACAGTTGTAGGTTCAACCAAAATTAGAAATCTCTCCGCGTAATAATAGTACAAAGCCCTTGATTATAGTATAATAGTACATCTCTCTCCGGGGCACATATGAACCTTAAAATAAACATAAATTTACTTGTCTAAAAGCTAGATACAAAGGTGACACAATGGATATATTTCTCAAAGAATCAACCTACTAGCATGCTTGCCATGGAAAACTACATGTACATGTCCTTTGCCACAATGGACCAATATTTTTCATCATTGTCATATGTGGATGACTCCACGCTGGTGAGATACTTTGGTTGAATGTTGAAACGCACAACATAGTCATCCAAGTACTTCACAAACAAGGTTTTTGGTATGTATGTTGGTGCATCTACAGGGTATGACATGTGTGGCAACTCACAGAACTCCTCTGCGAGATGCATCTTGAGGCGATCATACGCAGCAGTTGCGCCAGAGTGACGCTGCTACAGCTCTCGCCGGCGATGGCATAAGGAATTGAGAATTGGCTAAGGCATGCTGCCGCTACGAGGCCTGCTGGCCCAACACCAACAATCAACACTATAACACCCTCCATTTCAAAGAGAAGACTTGACAAAGTTGTGGGATAAGTTCGGTGGTAGTCCAGTGCTTGTGTGTTTGCTCGATGAACTTTGGATGGCATGCTCGTGTATGGGGGCATATATATACTAGTATCCTTCATGGGCCAATCTGTTTATGGATTGAGGGATGAAAAAGGTAAATATTTATTGAGGCCTAATCCTAGTGTGTAGGAGTATTTCCATCTAAAAATGGAGCCGTTGTTGGTTGTGAAAGCGTGTACTGATACAAAATAGGTAGGAAACACACCGTTGATCGATTGTTGGTATTGGAAACTTATCGACCATCTTTTTTATGTGTAATTAAAGATTCTTCATGTTTCTTTCCTTTCGCATCATCACCAATGACAATTACTACTCTAATAATATTCAAGTGTTTCTTCCTCTTTGTATACGATATAGGATATGATAAGGATAAGTCTGATTTCCAAACACACATTTATAGGCAAAGTCCTATATCATTTTCTCTGGTTAATATAATGTGGATGACAAAGGAAACAATCATCTCAACCATGTTAACCGGTTTTGTCGGCTAGTTTTGCCTCTGGTTCAGTTGTAAGACTGTCAGTTCTGGTTTTGCCTCGGTTGAGTTGACGACCATTGCCATACCTTTGGTGTCAACACAACGAGCCGTTCGATGTTGTGAACCAAAAAAAGTGGAACTTTAGTTCAAATATTTGAAACCAGTTTTTTAAATATAAATTTGTTTCTATACTGAACACTCGTTTAATGTGAGGCCATATTTCAACTTTGGTATATTCATATTGTCCTAACGCCATTGTATTGTTAAAAGATAATAAACCAATTTACTGAAAATCGAAATTGTCAATCCTGTCTCGATGCGGTTTTGCAAACTTGTCTGGTTCCAAACTGATTGACACAGATTAATCACAATTGTACGCAACTTCCATGCAAAACTGAACTAGAGAAGTGGAGCATGTACAGTTCATCGGATTTTGATTTGCCTAACAGAATAATCCACTACCTTCTGTGACTTACATTTTGCATGGCGCAAACTGCAGACTGAACTTATCAAACATATGATTACATTCGATTTACAATCGTCGAGTCCAAATGATTTCAACATCTACCAGACTACCACTCTGCCTCCTGCAGTTGGATCTTCTAAAGACTTGTCTGCTGGGTAGGTATATTCAGGCCTTCCTCACATGAAGGAGCATGTGGTACAGACAAGTAGCATCTTCTCTTCTTTCCGATGGTCACTTCGCTTGGATCATTTTTGCTCATGGAGGAACTCCGCATTTCTCTGTGGAACTCCCAACTCACTATCAACCGCATCTTCTTCGCGTCCTCCCACAACAAGTACCCGTTATCCTTGCGTGGTCACAACATTGGTCAAACATGTCCTGCAGAAATAAGCGGCACCCAGATGTAAGTATAGTGGTAATCAGACTACTAGAGTACAGGTTTTCAAATGTGTCCAAGCACCGCCCATCCGCAAGGAGCTGGAAGGGTTTGATGGGTGAAGGGTTTATTAATCCAACAGTCCCAACTCAATCGTTGTGGTCGGTTGGTTTCCAACTTGAGGTCATTCGACCATTTTTGGTTTTGGGCCTTGTGACGCCATATACCTCGACCGATCTCCAAATATGACATTCGCCCACGTCACAAGAGGTCACCCACTAGATTTAGTGAAAGAAAGTGAGCAAGTGTCATCCCAACTAAATTAATTCTCTTGTCATCACATGAATCTGCAACCAAAAGACATGTCACGCCTCTTTTGAAGCATGCCCGATAGAACAAAATTTCATAGAATTTCTTCTTTCAATTGTTATTTTTTACATGTAGTTCCTCTAGTCTTTTGTTGTTTGTGTGTGATATAAAACAGTCCATCTCTTATATATGTGAAATACTTTCTATTAGTAATAATAATACTGAAAAAATGCATCTCTTCTAGTGGCGACTATACTAAAAAATGGTGTTCATGTACCTAATGAAAATATATAGTGCATGTAGTACATATCAGGCTCCGTATAATAATCGAAGTATTGGCACCATGGTCGCAAGGTCATAAGCAATTTATATCCAAGACTAGACGGATGGATACCTTGGATCTCAGCCGATGGAAAACTTATCGCATCTTGCAAACCCTCGGGCGCCTCGGGCACAACAAACTGTGTCCACAACATATAAGGATCCAAGTATCATGTAACCACAAATACACGTTCTAAATAGTAGTTTTCCGTCATATGGTGTTCTAACTTTTAGTTTTAAGTTACTAAATCAGTCCACAGATATTTTTAATGATTTATTAGTACGTCAGCTAGCCCATGTAGTTGCACAGGTTGATAATTTGTGCCATTCGAAGACTGAATAGTACGTGGAGTATCTCCTCATGCTGCTGCTTGAGGGCCTTGCGGAGGATCTTGGCGCTGACGGAGGAGGGCACGAACTCCTTCTCCTCGGCCTGGTGGCGCTTGGCGGCGCCGAGCGACGGTTCTTCTCGCGTGAGGCCACCACGCCGGCGTCGGTGCGGCGGCTGCCCTTGGGCTGCTTCTTAGAGGACTTGTGCTTCTTGCGGTCATGGCCACCGGCTCAGGCCTCGGTGGTGGTCTGCCGGGCAGGAGGCGGGCGGCGGGGGCGGAGGTGGGGAGGAGAGGCGGCGCTGCGTGAGTAAAACCCTAGAGGAGGAAGGAGGAGGGCGGATTGGCGGGTTTTGTTTCTGTGGACTTGTGGACTTGTGGAGGCCTCACTCTTCATTGCTGGGCCTGCTTGCTTCTTCTCCTTGCATAAGGGGCCGGTGAGGGAGTCCTGGATTAGGGGGTGTCCGGATAGCCGGACTACCATCATCAGCCGAACTATCATTGGCCGGACTATCATCATCGACCGGACTCCAAGACTATGAAGATACAAGATTGAAGACTTCTCCCCGTGTCCGGATGGGACTTTCCTTGGCGTGGAAGTCAAGCTTGGCGATACGGATATGTAGATCTCCTACCATTGTAACCGACTCTATGTAACCCTAGCCCTCTCCGGTGTCTATATAAACCGGATGGCTTTAGTCCGTAGGACTACATCACATCATCAACAACCCTTACAATCATACCATAGGCTAGCTTCTAGGGTTTAGCCTCCTTGATCTCGTGGTAGATCCACTCTTGTAAACATCCACAATATCAATATCAATCGAGCAGGACGTAGGGTTTTACCTCCATCAAGAGGGCCCGAACCTGGGTAAAACATCGTGTCCCTTGTCTCCTGTTACCATCCGCCTAGACGCACAGTTCGGGACCCCCTTACCGAGATCCGCCGGTTTTGACACCGACATTGGTGCTTTCATTGAGAGTTCCTCTGTGTCGTCACCGATAGGCTTGATGGCCTCTTCAATCAACAACGACGCAGTCCTGGGTGAGACTTTTCTCCCCGGACAGATCTTCGTATTCGGCGGCCGCGATCGCGGCCAACTCGCAGCCATCCGAGCAGATCGAAGCTACGCCCCGGCCGTCAGTCAGGTTTGAAGCCTAAACTTCACGGCCGATATCCGGGGACTTGATCTTCGATGGATCTGAGCCACAGCCGGCGTGCGCGCTGTCACGATGGGCATGACCTAACTCTGCCGCCGGATAGCACCTTGAGGCCGCCATTTAATCCGCTCCGACCCATAGTCCGGAGCCGATCGCTCGGATCGAGGACGGATGGCTGGACACCGCCGAGCTGCAACTTCTACGGCGATGGAGCCGAACACTTACCTTGTCCCGCATAAAGCCCATGACTCGAGGTGCGGACTCCGACCTCCTGCGCCCCCGCCAGTCGAATCCGATTGGGCGCCGATCATGGAATTCACCGCTGCGGACATCTTTCAGCACTCGCCCTTCGGCGATATCATAAATTCATTAAGCATCTCTCTCTATCCGGAGAGCCCTGGCCGAACTACGGCCAGGACGGTTGGGACGCGGACGACGAAGAAATTCAGAGCCCACCCACCACCCACTTCGTAGCCACCGTCGACGATTTAACCGACGTACTCGACTAAAAATTCCGAAGACATCGACGGTATGGACGACGATGCGGAGACTACAAGAACCAGTGCCTACAGGACACGGAAGACCACCTCGTCATACGACATATACATGGTGGACACCCCAAAAGATGGGGACGGCAAAGAAGCGCGGAGGCCGATTCCTTAAAGAAACAGCCCAAGCGCGGCGACGCCGCGCCGCTCTAAATCCCGCCACGGAAGAATGGAGATTCCGCACAGGAGATAATAACACCCCGAAAGTGCCGAAGACAACTCCCTCAAAGACGATCCAGCGCAGGGGAGGCGGACGCAAGCCCTCACGAGAGGGCGGCGGGCGAAGAGGTCGAGGATGACAATTACTTACCTCCCTCCGGAGACGAGGAAAGCCTCGACGACGATTTAATTCGTCGTGCTCGAGGATCCCGTCGAACAAGAGCGTTTGAGACGCAGGCTAATGGCCACGGCAAACAGCCTAAAGAAAAGCAGCAACAGCTTCAAGCTGATCAAGACCTCTTGGCCGACAGATGGACCGAGGTCCTCGCGTCAAGAGCATGAACTCGAACGCCTCCAAAAGTTACCCAAAACGCAAGTTGCTCCCCGATTAGAGGAGGAGGCGTACAAACCAGCATCACCAGCGCTGTCTGACAGACCGCCACCTCGTGGCGCGATAGAGAGGCGTGCAAGCCCTCCACCAAAACCATACCCGGCATCGCTCAAAAGCATGAAGCCACGGGGAACGCGCGGACTTGCGGGATATATTGGAGGACAAGGCAAGACAATCCAGATCTATCTATGGATCACGTGGGCGCCCCAAGACCCACGCGAATACCGTCGCGCGGGTACAACTACTCGGCGGGCGAACACAGCGAACAACGCTCTCTCGAGCTACGTCGCGATATTGCTCAATCTGAGGCGCCAGACACCCGATATGCTTCATCGATGAAGTAATGGATCATCAAATCCTGAAGGGTTTAAACCCGTTAATATCGAATCCTACGATGGCACAACAGACCCCGCGGTTTGGATTGAGGATTATCTTCTCCATATACACATGGCCCGCGGCGACGATCTTCACGCCATCAAATATCTCCCGCTCAAGCTTAAAGGACCAGCTCGGCATTGGCTTAACAGCCTGCCCGCAGAGTCAATTGGATGCTGGGAAGACCTGGAAGCCGCATTCCTCCACAACTTCTAGGGCACGTATGTGCGACCACCGGACGCAGATGACCTAAGCCACATAATCCAGCAGCCAGACGAATCGGCCAGGAAATTCTGGACACGGTTCTTAACAAAGAAAAATCAAATCGTTAACTGTCCGGATGCAGAGGCCCTCGCTGCCTTCAAACATAACATCCGCGACGAGTGGCTGGCCCGGCACCTAGGACAGGAGAAGCCGAAATCCATGGCAGCCCTCACATCACTCATGACCCGCTTCTGTGCGGGAGAGGATAGCTGGCTAGCTCGCAGTAACAACCTCAGCAAAAACGCTGGCAGTCCGGATACCAAGGACCGCAATGGCAGGTTGCGTCGAAACAAAAACAAACGCCGCATTAACGGCGACAGCAATGAGGATACGGCAGTCAACGCCGGATTCCGAGGCTCCAAGCCCGGTCAACGGAAGAAGCCATTTAAAAGAACCACTCCGGGCCCGTCCAATTTGGACCGAATACTCGACCGCTCCTGTCAAATACATGGAACCCCCGAAAAGCCAGCTAACCACACCAACAGAGATTGTTGGGTATTCAAGCAGGCAGGCAAATTAATCGCCGAAAACAGTGACAAGGGGCTACACAGCGATGACGAGGAAGAGACCCGGCAGCCGAACAACAGAGGACAAAAGGGATTCCCCCCTCAAGTTCGGACGGTAAACATGATATAC
Source organism: Aegilops longissima (assembly GCA_021605205.1). NCBI lineage: Eukaryota > Viridiplantae > Streptophyta > Magnoliopsida > Poales > Poaceae > Aegilops > Aegilops longissima. Next base: position 5,554 of record JAHIAM010010157.1, on the reverse strand, counting down.
GCAACGCATATTCCCAAGAGGGAGCGGAAGCGTGCACTAAGGGACGTATACGCGATGGAGCCAGTCGCCCCAAAATTCAACCCATGGTCCTCTTGCCCGATCACTTTCGATCGAAGAGACCATCCGACCAGTATCCGCCATGGCGGATTCGCCGCATTGGTTTTAGACCCAATCGTCGATGGATTTCACCTCACGAGAGTCCTGATGGACGGCGGCAGTAGCCTGAACCTGCTTTATCAGGATACAGTGCGCAAGATGGGCATAGACCCTTCAAGGATTAAACCTACAAAGACAACCTTCAAAGGTGTCATACCAGGTGTCGAGGCCAATTGTACAGGCTCAGTTACACTGGAAGTGGTCTTCGGATCCCCGGATAATTTCCGAAGCGAGGAGTTAATCTTTGACATAGTCCCGTTCCGCAGCGGCTATCACGCTCTGCTCGGACGAATCACGTTCGTAAAATTCAACGCGGTGCCGCATTATGCATACCTTAAGCTCAAGATGCCAAGCCCTCGTGGAGTCATCACGGTCAATGGAAACACGGAACGCTCCCTCCGAACGGAGGAACATACCATGCTCGCGGCAGAAGTACAGAGCAGCCTTTTAAGGCAATTCGAGTCCGCCGCTAAACGACCGGACACGACCAAACGCGCCGGAGCAACATCAACCAAGACCACCTGGCACGTTCCGAGCACGCGTAGCAATGCGGCCTCAACCCCAGCCCTCGCAAAATTGTAAGAGAAGCTCTCCGCGTACATAATTACGCCTTGGAGATACCATGGGCATATGGGGAAAGGCACAACCACAACAGACCCAGAGTGTGGTTCGACCACACCAGGGGCTCCCAAGTGTGTCGCTCTTTTTTCTTTTTATTTTCTCTTTTTTATACAGAACTATGTCCGGCGGCGACCCTGCCGAACTCATGATGCAACAGCCAGGAAGGACAAAGGCCGGCGAAACACTCAGGTGGTCTCCATCACGAGCATTAAATTTGTTAAATACAAACATTCCATGGCCTACCCCTGAGGGAGACGCCTTTAATTCGCCCAATCCTTGCTTTCCGCACTATTTGTATCATTCCGCACTCATAGCATATCTTCTCAAATAAAATGCAGCACTTTTTGCCTATAATTGCATTACCTTATATATATATATATATATATATATATATATATATATATATATATATATATATATATATATATATATATATATATATATATATATATACACGTTCATTTACGACATGTTGCACCTGTACATTTTGGTACGGCCAAATACACCAGGGGCTGATGTTCTCCGCATTATGGTGTGATAAAGTCCTAACACTTTCACAAGTGCAGCACCCGAACTTATAGCATTATATGAATCGGCTCCAATCATGTCTTGGGTCAATAGTTGGGTTTGCCCGGCTCCCATGTTTGGCACCTTACGCCCGCTCTATCGGCTAAGGTAGCACCGGGAGAACCACTGCGATTGCGCCCGGTTGAGCCAGGTTAATGCCTCGATGGAAAGCTAAAACTGACTGTCATGATAAGGCGAGAGACTGGTCGCTGTTCGAGAGGTCCTTTCGGGTCCTGAAAGACCTCGCCGCTCGAGTGAAGTTCGGATTATGTCCGACGAAGGCGTGGATAGTGCCCCAATTCGTCCTCCGAATACTAGGGGCTTCACCAAATTTAAAATTATAGAATTCTATGGCTAAGTGAGAGTGTTCAAGCACTATAAGTCCGGTTGCCTTGTTTGTTGTGTTGAGCGCCTCCTAGATGGACCCAAAATGGGAACAAGAGCGCTCAAGTTTATCCCGAACACCCCAGACTCGTGGCATGGGGCTGAAGCCGACGACTTGCCATCTCTCAGATTTAATAAACGGCCGCATGAAGGTAATATTTTAAATTAACAAGCGTTGCTTAGCGATATGAACAAAGTTTTCAGTGCACAGGATAACACATTGCGAATTTACTCAAAAATTACATCCCTGGGGCACTCATCCGCAATCTTGCGGGCACCCTTCAGGACAGCCTTATAGTACATTTCGGGCATACGATGTTCCTTGCCCGCTGGTGGCGCGTCAGTGATTAGCTTCTCCGCATCCAGCTTGCCCCAATGCACCTTTTGCGGGCAAGGGCCCGACGAGCACCTTCAATACAGGCGGAGCGCTTGATAACCTCCACCCAGGGGCACGCATCCACCAGCCGTCGCACGAGGCCGAAGTAGCTCCAAGGCATGGCCTCTCCGGGCCACACCGGACTATGAGGCCCTTCATGGCCTGCTCGGCCACCTTGTGAAGCTCGACCAGCTGCTTCAGCTGGTCGCTAGGGGGCACTGGATGGCCGGCCTCAGATATCTTGAGACCGAAGACCTTCTCCGTTGAGCTCCCCTCCTCGGCTCGGTAGAATGCGGCGGCATCAGACACGCTTCGAGGCAGATCTGCAAACGTCCCTAGAGAGCTCCGAATTCGGGTAAGTAACTCGTAATTTACATTCACATGCTTGCTTCGCATGAAAAATGCCTTACCCGCCGCTATCTTCCTCATCAACTCAATCTCCTGAAGGGCCTTATGGGCCTCGGCCTTGGCGGTTTTGGCACTTTCGAGAGCCGAGGCAAGCTCGGACTCTCGAGTCTTTGAGTCACGCTCCAAGCTCTCATGCTTCTCCATGAGAGCCTGGAGCTCTTGTTGAACCACCGCCACCCGCGCCTCCTGCTTTTCTCGCTCTGCCCGTTCCGTGGCCGCATTGCGTTCGGCCACGGACACGGCCTCCTTCAGGGTCGCCACCTCGTTCGTGGCCCCTGCAGCACCCATGTTATCCTTGTTATTTTTGTTGCAACCTAAATCCTTTTCTGTAAGGTACAAGTTCAAAGTGGTGTTACTCACCTTCTTTGTCCTGGAGCTGCTTCCTGGCGCGGCCGAGCTCTTGCTCGGACCGCTCGAGCTCCTGCTTCACAGCACCGACCTCCGCAGTCAGTGCGGCAGAGGTCAGCAGCGTAGCCTGCAACCCATATTGACATAATTTTTTAGCAACCCTGCGTATATCTTCTTTTTTAGATCCTCAGTCCGGCTTTTCTTTCCGAACACCGAACCGAGCATCAGGGGCTACTGTCTATGCGGTATTACATTGCATATTTTTAACTTCTTACCTCAAAGCCTGATAGAAGGCTACTGCAGGCTTCGGTCAGCCCGCTCTTGGCGAGCTGCACCTTCTGGATCACCGCACTCATAATAGTGCGGTGTTCTTCCTCGATGGAAGCGCTCTGCAGCGCCTCCAACAAATTGCTCGGCGCCTCCGGTTGGGCGGAAGCCGCCCGGCGTCACGGTCTTGCCCTTCGCTCGAAGGGCCGCCGGCGGACTCCGGAACCACTGCGGGTTCTCGATGTGGAGTCCGCCCAAAGTCCGGAGGACGCCTTGTGGCGCCTCGAGCCTCCCCGATGGGTCCTTCTTGGGATCCCACCTCGGCGCCCTCGGTGTCGCGGGGGTGGAGGCGGGCGGATGGAGTCTACATCCGACGGAGCCAACGACCCGCCGATGAAGCGGGAGATCATCACGGCCGGACTACAGCAGCATGCGGCATCGAGAATGACACTATGTGACATGTAAAAAAAATTATAAATCATTCAGAAATCCGGATACTTACGATCTCGCCGGAGGCCTGGCCCTTGAAGGCCATTCTTCCTCGCCAACGTTGATGTTGGCGGAGCTGTCCGGGAATAGTCCTTCCCTCTTGACCCTTCGCCTCCCCTGTTGGGGAAGCCTTCCTCTTCCTCTCCTCCTCCGGGAGAGAGTCCTCTCCTCCTCCTCATTTTCGGGAGGAGTCTACCCCAGTCGCTTGACACCTGAAAACGGGCACTCTTTCGAGCACCCGTGGCCTCCTTCTTGGCCTTCTTCTCCGGCACCACGTGCGGTGCCGGAACCAGCAGCCCCGCTAGACGGGCGTCCACTGGATTTTCTGGCATAGGAGCCGGGCAGGTAATCTGCTCCGCCTTCCTCATCCAGTCCTGTCAAAGGAGAAGGGGAAATTAAAACCCGCATAGAGTCAAACTATGAAAAACAAGTGTCCCGTAAAGGGGTAGAATCACTTACCTCGTCGGCTCAAGGCCATGCGGCGAAATCCGCGATCTTCAACATGGATGCGGGGCCGGCGCCTTGAACAGCACCTTCCAGCGCCAGACGTGCGTGTGTCTAAGAGCCTGCTCAGCGCTGGTGCTGTTCCGGATCGAACTCCCAGATTGAATGCCCGCTTGGCATGGGAGTATCCGCGGACGAGCATGACTTGGACCACATTAACCAGCCTGAGCTTCTTCACCAGCTTCGGATACGTGCTTGGAGTCCCGCGGCTCCTTGAACTACCCCACAGCAAGCCCTTCTCTTTCCGGAGGTGAGCTGCGTGGGGTACCAGATCTAAACTCGGGGTCGCCGCCCATGTAGGGTCACGTGGCTCGGTGATATAGAACCACCCGATTGCCACCCTTGACAGATTCCACGAAGGCCCCTTCAACCAAAGGACATTGGGCATCTTTCCCAACATGGCGCCTCCGCACTCCGCTTGAGTGCCCTTCACTACCTTCGCTTGACATTGAAGGTCTTGAGCCATGTCAAGTGGGGCTGGATGCAGAGGAAGGCCTCACACCCACGATAAACGCCGAGATGTTGAGGATGAAGTTCGCGCGGATCATGGAAATCCAGGCCGTAGTAGAACATGAGCCCCGGACAAAGGGGTGAAGTGGAAAGCCCAGTCCATGGAGGAAGTGGGGAAGAAAGACGACCTCTCATGGGGCCTGGGTGGGGATGAGCTGCCCTCGTCGGGCAGCCGGTGCGCTGATGTCGCCGGAAAGGTATCCGCGCCAGCGCAGTTTGACGATGTGCTCCTCCTTAACGGAGGAGGCCAACCATTTACCTCCCGCTCCGGACATGGTCGGAGAAGGTTGAGACGAGATGCGCGAACTTGGGCGCTGGAGCTCGAGTGCGCGGAGATGGATAAGCAAAGGAGGAAGAAGGCATAGGTGAGAAGGTGAATCCTTATCCCTTATATGGGCGGGCGAAGTCTACGCGTCCCCCACCGGCCTGGTAAAACTCGCTTATCCCCCAAGCGTCACCATCAATGGCGTGGTTGGGTTACCCACGTCCGTATTGATGAGGATCCCGGATTAAGGGGAAACATGATCTCTGCTTCGACAAGACGTGCCAAGGAAACCGCCTCGCTAAATGCGCTGAGGTGGTAAAGTAAAAAACAATTCAAGTAATGGCTTGGTAGTGGTGTGACGTCATGCCACAGAAAACGTCAGCAGATTGAACTTGTGTATATATTATTATGCTCTCTACGGTGGAATGTGGAATTTATTTTGCAGAGCCGGACACTATCCTGGTGTTCACAATCTTCTATCATTTGGAGGAGGAACCCGCCTTGCAATGCCAAGCAACATACGCGCCCTGGTTCAGGGGCTACTGAGGGAGTCCTGGATTAGGGGGTGTCCGGATAGCCGGACTACCATCATCACCGAACTATCATTGGCTGGACTATCATCATCGATCGGACTCCAAGACTATGAAGATACAAGATTG
>JAHIAM010010156.1:0-15428 GCA_021605205.1 Aegilops longissima | reverse complement strand
AGAGTGAAAATAAATCTTCTTGGCAGGTCAAGGGAATTGGTCTATCCTACCACATGATACTACTCAAGAACATAACTTCAAAATTTCACCTAACTGCATGCATAGTGGGAGGTATAATTCTAATGCAACAAAAATAGTAGGTATTGTAAAGAAACATGATCAATGACTTGCCTTGCCGACATCTTCGTAAGCTAGGGACTCGTGGTAGCAAGTCAGACCGGAAATTCTACCGAGGCAAACAATAATCACAATAAGCATACAACATATGATCACTTACATAACAGCATAGTAATATGAAACACACCAAACAAACGAATCAAAACCCAAAGGAAAACTCGAAGAAATCCAACTCAATGTTTTCCTACTTCAAGCAACAACTAAAAATAGTTTTACATAACAAAAAATTTTCTTAACATAACCTAAGCATGGGTTTATGTTAACTTAACAGTAAAAGAATGCATTATGCAACTAGGAGCAAAAGAATCACCTTAAAATCCATTATGAAACTCCTATTAGGCCTAAAGCAATTTCTAATAAGAAAAATAAAATAAAAGTTTTATTTATTATAAATAAAAGTTCATGCTCTAAAGTTACAGAAACTAACCTAGAATAATCTATCACATAGGAAAAATAAATTTATTTGCTAACTAAAACAATAGGAAAACAGTAGCTAGTTAATTAATTAAGAATAACATGATTCTGATTAAAACTATTTTTTATTAATCCTAAATGCCCAAATAAATTCCTTATGGTTAGGCAATGTCAAAACAAAGTTGTGACAAAAAGAATCACTAAAAAATAATTTTCCTAACTCATTTTATAGCAGAATTACTATTCTGTCTAAATCTAAAATAAAGCAATTTTAAATAATTTTAATATGCCTAGTTATATTTTCTACAGAAACTATAAGAAATTTTCAAACTAATAAAAAAGAATCACTTAAAATATTAAGTAGATTAAAAGATATGAATTTTTCAAATCTGAAACTATTCTGCTAAAACAGAAAACGAAAAAATAAAAAAACGAGCTAATGGGCCTATATAATGCTTCGCGTTAAATAACTAAATCACGCCTAGGTTTAAAACGAATCGCCCGCTTAATAAAAACCCTAACTAAAAATAAAGCGGAACTAAAACCGTTCACTAAACCTAAACCTAATAAACCATATTCTCTTCGGGGTTCTAATTCCACGCTGCTGAGATTAGATCGGACGGCAGGAGGGGTCCGGCGATTTATCGTCGACGACGGGCGACGACGGCTCCTGGGGCGAGTGCTCCGCGACCGGTGGTCGGGCGACGGCGGGGAGCCCGGGCGCAGCGGACGGCGAGGGGTCGGTTTGGTGGAGTCGGAGAGATCGGGATGGCCGGGCGGCGAGTGAGGTTAATGGCGGCGGCGGGCGCCTTTGTGTTCGGGCGAAGGCAAGGCGAGAGGGAGAGGTCGGGCGAGGGCGAGGGGGGAATGGGGTCGGGGGTTTATATAGAGGGGGGGCACGCTTGTGCGAGGGGCAAGCCAAGCGAGCGGATTGACGGCGAATCCCGGATCTCACGGATCCGCGCAGATGCGGCATGGCTGGTTGGCGTGGGCGGGAAGGTGACGGGTGGGGACCACCAGCTGAGAGAGAGGGTGGCGGCTGGTCACGGCCGATGGCTAGCCGATTCTGGGCGAGGGGCTCTGGCCGGGCTGGTCTACACGGCACGGGCCTGGTGGCGGCTGGCATGGGTGGCCACGGCTGGTCAAGGCCGGCGCCTGTGGGCTTTTTTCTTTCTTTCTTTTTTATTTGTTTGAAAATAAAAACAGAGATAAATATATAGAATATAAATATTTTATATAGGACATATATATCAAAATGATCAGGGAATATTCCTATCATTTGAACATTTTTCCAAGGCAAAATCCAAACTTTATAAAAAAATCATTTTTCTAAAATTCCAAATAAAACTCAAATTTGAATTCAAACTTTTGGCAATGTTTTTCCTCCGATATTTTTGGAGTGTCATGTTTACTCCTCTCATACTTTTTCTCAAGTATTTATCGCATAGTTTTGAAATAATTTCCACTTGCCAAAATTTGAATTCAAATGCCAACAACCCAAAACTTCAAACTTCAAATGCCACTCAAATTCAAACAGTAATGCAAAGATGCTTAGTTATAATTGTAAAACATTCCAAATAGGAAATTTGGGATGTTACAAACTCACCCATTTTAAGATGAATCTCGCTTCGAGATTCGGGGTTGGCTAGCAAATAGGTGCGGGTGGTCTCAAGAAGGTCTTCTTCTCGCCCCAAGTGGCTTCCTCTTCGAGTGGTGACTCCACAACACCTTGCAAAACTTGATGATCTTGTCACGGTGACTGTCGCAGCCTCGAGAATTCGGACGGTTTCTCCTTATAAGTCGATCACCGCCGAGCTGTATGGCCTCTAGGGGCACCGTGTCTCTCAACGGAATATCGCCATGTCTGCATGACACTTCAGCACCGAGAAACATGGAAGACATCATGAACTCCGGACAATGCTTCCGCAATTCCAACTTGTAAGCAACTTCTCCACGACGCTCGAGGATTTTGTAGGGCCAATGAATCGGGTGCTAACTTTCCTTTGACACCAAACCTCTTGATTCCACAAGTGGGGGACACACGAAGATATGCTCGGTCTCCCGCCACGTAAGTTACTTCCTGCGCTATCGTCAAGATAACTCTTATGTCTCGACAGGTCTATCTTGAGTCTATCCCGAATCAGCTTGACTTTCTTCGAATCTCCGATAAGATCGAATCGAAAAGTGATCGATCTCCAACACCATCCCATAGCAATGGTGTTCTCGCACCTTCCGTGATAGAGCTTCGAAGGCCATCTTCGGATCGGACTGATAACCGTTGTTGTATGAAAACTCACGTATGGCAAATTATCATCCCAGCTAGACCCATAGTCTAGCACACAAGCTTCTCAACATGTCCTCCGTAATCTGATTGACTTTCTCTGGTCTGTCCATCCGCTCATGGATGAAAAGTTGTATCAACTCCAGCCTCGCACTCCAAAGTTTCATGCAACCGATTCCAAAACTTTGAGGTAAATTGTGTTTCTATCCCACGATACTCCCTCGAACTCCATGCGCATATACGATCCTCGGTCATGTATATCTTGGCCAACTTAGCACTGGTATAGGTAGTCTTCACGGAATGAAGTGAGCTACCTTGGTCAATCGATCAACCACTACCCGTATGGAATCATAACCTCGAACGGGTTCTCGTAATCCTGCGATAGAATCCATTCCAAGTTTTTCCCATTTCCAATCGGAATCGCAAAGGTTGAAGTAACCTCACTGGCTTCGATGTTCTACCTTTACTGCTGGCAAACATCGCACATCGCCACGCATTCGCAATATCCTTCTTCATACCGCCCACCGTAGACTTTCCTTCAAATCCAGACATCTTGGTGTTACTGGGTGAATCGAGTACGGTGAATCATGAGCCTCCTCAAGAATTAGCTTCGAGTTCGGGATCATTGGGCACATAAATACGATCCTCGAACCATATAGCTCCGTGATTCATCCTCACGAAATCCTTTTGGCTTTTCCTTCATTCATCTTTTCTTTATCTCATCAATTTCTGTCCGACTTCCGGGCTTCACGACTCTTTCGCCAAAGTGGACTGAACTTCCAGAGTTGCAACATATCCTCTCGAACTATCTCCAAATCGGAGATCTCGAGGTCATCGACTAACCTCGGGTAATCCTCCGCTATAAGAGTATTCACATAACTCTTTACGGCTCAAAGCACTGCTACACATTAGCCTTACCTGGGTGGTAATGCAATCTCATGTCATAGTCCTTTATTAACTCTAGCCATCTCCTCCCTCGAGGTTCAACTCTTCAAGTGAAAATATACTTCAAGCTTTGTGATCCGTGGTAAACATCACAACGGTTTCCGATAGGAAATGTCTCTGTGTCTTGAGTGCATGCACTACTAACTGCTAACTCCAAATCATGTGTGGCATAATTCATCTCGTGAGGTCGAGCTGTCTGGAGGTATAAGCTACAACTTTTACTTCCTGCATGAGCACTCCTCCGAGTCCCCTCGACGAAGCGCCACAAGATACCGGTAACTTGTGTATGTCCGCAAAATCAGCACTGGGCTGAACCAAACGCTTTCTTCAATTCCTCGAAACTGGCTTCACAATCCTCGGTCCAAATGTACTTGGCTTCTTCAACAGCTCACCATGGGCTTGGCAATCTTCGAGAAGTTTCAATAAACCTCCGATAATATCCTACGAGTCCGAGAAAATCATGGATCTCCTTGATCGAGGTGGGTGATCGCCAATCGGTGACTCGATTCAACCTTGGCGGGTCAACTGCTATTCCTTCTCCGAAATAACATGTCCAAGGAATCCAACTTCCTTCAGCCAAAATTCACATTTGCTGAACTTGGCATACAATCGATAGTTCTCAAGTTTCTCCTTAACTAGACGCAATGTTCCTTATGCTCTTCCTCGCCTTGGAGAAAATCAAGATATCATCGATGAACACCACGACAAACTTGTCCAGATATTCCATAAATACCTTGTTCATCAAATTCATGAAGTATGCAGGGCATTAGTCAATCCAAATGACATGACGGTATACTCATATAAACCATACCGGTAGTGAATGCTGTTTTGTATATCCTTTTCACGGATCTTCAATCGATGATACCGATCAAGATCGATCTTGAGAATACCTTGGCTCCAACTAGCTGATCAAATAAATCATTAATCATCAGCAGAGGGTACTTGTTCTTGATGGTCACGCTGCTCAACTAACGATAATCCACAACCATTCTCAAGGTTCCATCCTTCTTCTACCAAAAGAACTGGGCTCCCCAAGGTGATGAGCTTGGTCTAATATATCCTTTCTCCAATAACTCATTAATTTGATTCTTGATTTCTTTCAAATCATTCGGGGCATCCGATAAGGTCTCTTGATATCGGGCTGTGCCGCAATAACTCAATCAGAAATTCAATGTCCCTCGTCCGTGGCATTCTAATTCCTCCGAAACACATCGGAAAATCTTGCACCATCGCACTTCCTCCCTAACAACTCCCGTGAGGGAATTCACCGATTCTTCATCCGCTATGTCTGATACATACTTGATCCTCTTCTCGCCCGGTGGTGAGCGTAATCGACTTGCGGGCACGCCATGTTTCCTTCAAACTTGCACAACTAATCCATGCCTAGGATTACATCCAAGGTCCTGGGTTTCCAATACTATGAGGTCTCAAGGGAAATTTATGATTTCGATGTTGAGGGTTGCATGACGCCCTAAGCTCGCCATCATTTCTCCTCTCGCGAACTCGACACTAAGGGGGCTTCTAAGGCGGTTTTAGTGGGCAACCCATACTTTTCCACAACTACCCTTGATATGAATGAATGCGCTGTACCGTAATCAAAGAGTACCAATACCGAACGTGAATTCAATAAAACTTACCAACCACAAGTTCCTGATCATAGACGCCCTCCACGCCAATGTGGTTCACCCGAGGTCGAGGAAAGGGTTGGGCTTCTTCGCTGAGCTTCCATTGTCGCTTCCATTCTCCGCTTGGCCTCCGGCAGCGCGGTGGCATAGTGCCCTGTTTTCCGCCACTTGAAATGTGATGTGACCTGTGATCCTTCGGAGCCGGGCAGACGATGCCGGTTTCCATTACCGCTTCCATTGCCATTCCCATTGCCTAACTTGTTGTCCTCGGCTGCGTTGTTCCCATTTCCTCCATGGTTATGCCCTCCATGGTTGTGATGGGTATGCCTCCCGAGTATGGGGCACATCGGGCTTCGCGAGCCCGCAGTTGTATTTCCTCTCGCTGTACTTCCTCTCATGCTATCAATCTGCCGCTGCTTGCCTTCAAGTATGGTGGCCTTGTCTACCAGCTCCCGGTAGTTGGTGAAGGTAGCCACCATAAGCTGCATACCCAACTCATCATTGAGTCCTCGAGAAACTTCTCCCGCTTTATGCGCATCTCGTGGCCACATCATCCGGGCCATAGCGAAATAACTCGCTGAACTCATCCACGCATCGCACCACAAAGATGGTTCCTTCGGGCGAAGTTGCGGAACTCACGCTTCGCACTCATGGCTCCAAATGAAACATGAGCGGTGCGGAAGGTTCGCTGGAACTGATCCCACGGATGGTGCCGGCGGATAAGTGGCGTGTAGTTCTCCCACCAAGAAGCTGCAGGTCCATCGTTGATGCGGCAAAGCGACCTTCTCTCCGTGAGATCGCATCCAACAGCTGATTAACTCTTTTCCGACCTTGCGAGCCAATCATCGCCACAATCGCTCAAGGTCGCTAGAGAACACCGCGGATTCAGCCTCGTGAATCGAGCTGTTGTCAACAGGTGGTGGGCGGATTGTTGTTGTTGTTGTTCGTCTTCGATGAGCATCTGTGATGAGGGCATTCTCGCCGTTGGATCACCGGGTGAGCTCCGCGGAAAGTTGAGGCCGGGTCACGCCTCTCGAGGCATCTCGTGTTTTGGAGGATGAGAAAATTAGAATAGAACAATGGTCTAATGAGAAATAACACTACCCATATGAATGCACAATCATAATCACACCAATCATTTATTCAATCATCTCAAACATGGTTAAATCTCGACTACAAAATGCTCACGACTAATCGAAAATAACGGGTCTAACTGACGACGGAAAAGTAAAATAACATGGTGGTCGCACTAAATGTCTTCATCAATAATCCTTGCGCCCTTCCGTGCGATGTCCTCCGTGTGGCTTCCTCTGCGGCGCCTCTTGCGGCTTTCTCCAAAGGGAACCTTCATAATCCTGATCATTGCTCACGAGAGGTCCGCCATCTCCACTGGAAAAGGTCCTCTCCCAAGTCCATCTTTTCTTCTAATGCGCAACCTTCATCTTCATGTCGTCGACTCTCCATGAAGTCCGCGATTTCTTCCTCATGGTCAAGGAAGTCTCTGTGGTGCCTTCTCCTCCAGCCCACTCACGGAACAACAACCTCCCTGTGGTACCTTCGAAGTTACGATGAAGTCCGGATCTCCTGCTTCTCGAGGAGACACTCCAAGTCTTGGACATACGAGAATGGAGTCGCCCTTCACGGTACGGATGATATCTCCATTCCTTGCTCGCGAGAAACCATGGCGAGGTCCGATGGATCGAGCTCTCGCCCTGCATCTTTCTTGAGATGTCCAAGTGCACGATATATCGCCATGTCTCTTCCGAGATCCAGCTGAAGTCGGTAAACTCAAAGTCAATAGGCTCAGATGTCCTCCGGAAGGTTCTCCCTGAATATGCACTTCAACTCAGAAGCGGTATCCGCTTCAAGTGCATTGGTAGGCTTCCCGTGATCGAGGGCAGAGCAATCTTCAGCTTTCTTCAACATCTCGACCAGCTTCCGCCAAGGGCATCGCCTCATCCGGGCCGGCAAAACTCCGTAGCAAACTGGGTGAACTCGGCGCCATCTAGAATGTTGAAAACCGGAGAGAAGTCGAAATGAACAGGAGAATTACGGAATGATAAGGATATAAAATACATAGTCTCTTCCTATGGCTTTCCGATACTAGGGGTTACGCCCACACGGTCAGCAGGTGCTCGACAGATATCTCCGAAGGAAGTTCATTCTTTCAGCAGACATCCTAATATTTTCCAGTTGATTCACTATTTGCTCTTTCAACTGCATGGTGTTTGAAGACGGACGAACCTAAACAGGGTCTTCAAGAGTTCTTTCCGCTTGACGCACTACGAGATGTAGAAGAACGGTAGATTGATGGCAATGAAAGGGCCGTAAGAACTCTTCGAAGACCCTGTTTCGCTTGGCCCCATCTTCAAACACCATGAAGTGCTAAGACTTAAAAGGAGGGAACGATTCTATGGGTAAAGTGCGCAAACCTCTCGCAGAGAAAAGATCTAATCGACAGCTGTTGTCCCGGTTACTTACAATTTGAGCCTCCGAACTTGGAAGTATTCGGAAATCTCAACACTAAAATTTATAAATTAATTGAGGGGTTATGACTTAATAATTTGGGAATGAGACATTGGTTGGTGGAACCATCTCAATAACTACCAACAATTTTGTAGTATTTGCAAGCAAGTCCATCGTTGTAGGGAAAACTGGCTTTTCACAAAATGATGAAACTTAGAGCCCCATGCCAAATTGCATATAGTGTTAGTAATTTTATTATTGTTATTCTCTCTTCATGACTTGCCAAAGATATTCAAAATGCTGATTTCACACGGGCTGCAACGCCTTATGTTGCAAGTAGGAGTATTCCATCGAGTGAGCTGACGCCCGCTTGGCGCATGGCATTGCCTTTGGAGCTCTGATGGACTCGCTTATTCTTCTACGCCCGCAGATTTATTTAGTTTATTTTCATGAGTTATCTTCGCCTAATTTATTCTATTGTAATAAAGTCTCGATATGAGAATCGATAATAAATTCAGGTGTGATTGAACTTTGATTATTTCATCAATGTATTGCGGCGTACAAGATGATCTTGGGATGCAGTATGCATACGTAGATTCTGACCGATTTTAAGGCTGGTCGCTACACATGTGGTTTGGGTCAGCCTTCTGCATCTGCCTTTACCATGGCCTGTGCCTCCTCGGCGCTTTGACGGCAGCCGATATCTTCCATAGACGGATACGCCACTGCGTCTTTGAAGCCGCTTCGCTACTCCCCAATGCCTTCTGGGCAGGGAGATAGATGGCCATAAGGCCTGGGCGACGCTTTTCATCACCTAGCCGAACTTCGCTCGCAGCTCACGCAGTTCAGAAGAAGATCACCCAATAATCGGGCATCTCCTCCTCGTGACGCTGCGGAGCAAACCTACATACATGTTTATGTTAGTCGCCTTCCGCCAACTCTTTTTCAAAGTTCTGCTTAAGCACTTACTGAAAATGCCGTGACGGCCGCCGATTCTCCTTTACGGAGTCAGCCAACCGGGCAATTTAACATCCTTTAGTTCCTCACCCAGCTTGGGTGTTGCATCTTGGAGGTTATTTTCCCCGCCGCACCTCGTAAGCACGCCTCGCCGCCTTTAGTCGGCGCAGGAGCTGTTGCTTGTCCGGATCCATCCCGCGTATCTGCAATGTTAATGTCAAATTTATGCACACGCCGCACTTTGCAAAACTACTTCCACTTTGAAGGGCATATATTACCGTAGGGAGTCTTCATGGCTCCCCTGTCAGCTGCCAAGGCCTCAAGTTGGGCCTTGCACTCTTCAAGCCCTCGACAAACGGGTATTCTTTTTCGGTAAGAACTCTTATTCCAAATGATCCTTAAATCAGTTATCCTAACTATTTTAAGTCTCGGGCTACCGCATATATAATCACAAAATTCCTACCCGTATGTCTTTCACATATCGCTCGGGCTCGCTAGGCTATCTTGAGCGGCACGGAGGTGCGCCTCCCAACTAAAGGCGCCCAACGCCTTGGGAGAAACATGCGCCACGAGAATAGTCCGGGCGGCGCTTATGATTCATGGCGCTTCCACCTCCAACTTGGTGGCGGACAGTTCTGTCATCCTCCGCTGAGGAGCATCCGACGATGCCTCGTGGTTTGTACCCCTTCAGACTCGCTTTTGAGCTCTGGTTGGCGGAGATCCGACATAATCTCCTGACTCAATCCGCGCGAGCGCCTTTTTCCTGAAAACCACGAGCGCCAAGCAGCCTCCCAGAACCTCTCCTTAAAACACGATGGCACATCATACCGCTATGACGCCTCGAGTCGCATCGCACTTCTTTTTCCGCCGGGCCGAAGCTGTCTTGTTGGACGGCCGCGGCAGCTCGGCTTCCCCGCCCAAGGCACTGCCAAACACCATCAAATACGGTGATTAGAAGAAGCACGGTGGGTCATGGTATCCTCGACTTCGGTCACAGCACTCGGGAGGCCAGAAATAATCCAGGTAGAAGGTCAGAATGGCAACCAAAGCATTGTCGATGTTGTTGGTGGAACACCCCACGATCAGCTCCACTTTATATCCGGGTCCTCTTAGAGGTCGGATCGAGGGACCGCTCCGATCCTCGGTGTGGGGCGGGCTGTATCTTCTCCACGTCCCTGCCAGCCCAAACAGAGAAACCATGAAATGAGATATTTAACCACGGAACATGGATCGGACAGGCCACAAAGATATTTGCTTACCCAACTTCGAGGATTATTCAAGAAAACCCGCTCAATGGACCGACGCAGAAAATCCTCCTCTCTCCCTTTGTACATGGCGATAAGGTCTTCACCAGTTCGGTGACCGATCCCGCCCTTATGCCATGGTGGCATCGCCCTCCCTGCTGAAGTCCCACATGGGTGGCCCTTATATTGAGCAGCCGCACTTCATAATGCAGATTGCCATGACTCCAATCATGGTCAATCCGCATGAGCCAAGAATGTTATTCGCCCATCAAGTAAAGGACGCCCCGGTCATTTTCTCCTGGGCTCTGGCGCCAGCTTAGGCGCTTCTTCGAGGAGCGCTATAACTCCTAAGGCCGATCCAACAGGATCCGCAGCTGGACGCCCTCCATGTAAAACCATTCCGAGGGCCACCTCTGATGTTTTCTTTGGGGTTCCGATATATCCGTCCCGGCGATGCGCCATAGTTCGCTCCACCCACTTGATATATTGACCCCTCATGAGAACGGGGTACTAGCAGCATAATCTCTTCCACAACGCAAAATGAGCCTTGATGCCCAAGAACAACAGAAGGGCCATGAAGCCCGATGTGCAAAATGGAGGCAAGGCGAAGGTGGTGCAATTGAGGTCAGAGAACTCCAAGAGCCCCGAGAAACGGATGAATTGAAACCGAGTCCTCTTACTAGATAAGAGACAAAGCACACCCGCCTAATTTAGAGGGATCGGGACACTCTCCGCTTGCTTTCCGCCTCTTGTAGGTGGCAAGTCCGCTCGAACCGAACCATGATGGCCGGGGAAGAAACCTTGGTTTGAGAGTATAACTAGCTCGCGATAAAGGACCGAGCATCTCCCACCTCCAGCCGAGGGTTGGGAGCGCGAGAGGAGGAGCCGCTACGACCGTCCATGATGGAATGGGTTTTGTCAAAGGCGCCCGATGAAGGCTTGCAGAGGGGGGGATGGTGTGACTCAGATCTAGATCCTCGCCTTTTATAGGCGGCTCATTTGCGCATCTAGGGGTAAGTGTAAAAATACCCTCGCTTTTCGCGATTCATTCAAACACGTGGAAGATGGCCATTATTACGGAAGCCAAGGAGCGCAGATTTATCGTAAGCCGACACTATCTCGACAAGTATATGGAATTTGAGAAGAACCCGCCGCAATGTCAAGACAACCACGCTACCGGACTTATCGCCATTGAAGCCTCGATTCGGGGCTACCGAGGAGTCCCGATTAGGGTGTCCGGATAGCTGAATCTATCATCATTGGACTCCTCGACTATGAAGATACAAGATTGAAGACTTCGGCCCCGGTCCGGATGGGACTTTCCTTGCGTGGAAGGCAAGTTTACGATACAGATATGTAGATCTCCTACCATTGTAACTGCCTCAGGTAACCCTAACCCTATTCGTGTCTATATAAACCAAGGGTTTTAGTCCAGAGGATCTAACAACAATCATACCATAGGCTAGCTTCTAGGGTTTAGCCTCTCCGATCTCGTGGTAGATCTACTCTTGTACTACCCATATCATCAATATTAATCAAGCAGAGTAGGGTATTACTCCATCGAGAGGGCCCAACTCTGGTAAAACATCGTGTCCCTTCTCTCCTACCATCCGCTTAGACGCACGCTCGGGGACCCCTACCCGAGATCCGCCAGCTTTTGACACCGACAACGGTCAACGCTGGATTCAGGGGCTCTCGACCCTATCAGCAAAAGAAGCCATTTAAAGGCAGAAGAGGGACCGTCTGGTCAACAGTAGTCCTCGATGACCGCAAGCAAATTCATGGCACCCTCGACAAACTCAAAGCGAACCACACTCACAAGAGATGATGGGTTCGCAGGCCGCAAATTAAATGCCGGAACACAAGAGAAGGAAACACTGTGAAGACGAGAATGAACTCGCCAAATTAACACCGGGGATGTAAAAAATTCTACCAGAGATTAAAACAAAGAAACATGATCCACGCGACTCACACATCCACGAGAAGGCACGAACGCTGCTCGTGAGAAGCGACGCTTATAGAGCCCATCGCACTCTACACCTAACTATCGTTGACTTGTCCGATCACCTTCGATCACACGGACTACCCTGACTAGTATTCGGGCGTGAGGATCGAGGCCTTGGTGCTTGACCCAATAATCAACGGATACCATCTTACCCACGCCTCCTCATGGACGGGCGTGAGTCTCAATTTAATATACCAGACATCGTCCGCAGGATGGGGATAGACCCATCCGTAATTATCCAAAGCAACACCACCTTTGAAGGGGTAATACCAGCATTGAAGCCTACCGTAGGGGCCCACTGCATCGAGGTAACATTGGGCCTCAGAAACCTGGCATAAAGAACTAATCTTCACCATCGCACCTTCCAAAGCAGCTACTATGCATTGCTTGAAGAACGGGCCTCGGCTCGCTTCAACGCAGCATCAAGACTATGCCTACCTTACACTCAAGATGCCCAAATTCCATGGCGCCATCACCGCGCATGAAACACAGAGCGCCTTCACGCTGCTGAGGAATACGCGACGGCTCTAACGGCGGGATCCTAAGCGCCTCCAATACCGTAAAGCATGATCGGTCGTTAAGACCACGGACACGGCTAGACGAAGTCTCGTAGTCTAGATGAAACCGATCCAGGCGCCTACCATGTACGAATCCCATAGAGGAGACCAGGCTTTAGATATTTAAGACAGCCCCACCCTTGGCTCAACCTTATTGGCAGGCCAATGTTTTACACTTCTACTATCAATCGAGATGCTTACGCTTGTACTTCTTCTACACGAAGTTTTCTTTTTTTACGCATAACATTCATGCGATACCTTCCAGACACTAGCACAACGGAGACAAAGGCGCGTATATGCAAAGCAGGCCCCACCAAGGGGTTCCTTTAGATTAAGCCTCGTAAACCTTTTCTATTGCCTCTTGTTGTTTACACATCCCATGGGTGCTATACCCATAGAGGACACTGCCGTTATTGCATTTCGCCACTACGCTGCACTAATGCACGCGCTCGAAGTACAGTGGTTTATAACGAAGGGCATTCTTCAGCCTATTTTCTCGTCATAAAGTCCAATACCTTCGGGAGTGTTCAAGGCCACGAGTTTGGCCTTATATGCATCAGCTCAATCATGTCTTTGGTCAAGTGTTGGGTTTGTTCGCTCTCGATTTGCCGCTTATGTTCCGCTTCTTATCGACTATATGGCCAAAAGAGAACTACTGGACAGCTCGTTATTCCGGATGAGCACCAAGAGAGAAAGCCAAAAACGATCATCATGATACCGCGAGAGACCTGTTCAACCACTGAAGAATTACCGAATCTTTAGGATTCCTCCGAGATAATGAAGGACCGCTTTCCGTCATGTACACACACGCTTGTATTCGATGCACGCAAAAGTACTAGGGGCTATATAGTTGTAACGCCTCGATGCGTTATATCCCCACGGTCAAGCACGACTTAGAGGCATAACCGCATTGAAAGCAATGTCGCAAGTGAGGTAATCTTCACACAACCCATGTAATACATAAGGAAAGAGATATATAGTTGGCTTACAAATGCTTATTTCACACAATACATAAATAAACATCCATCATTAAGATTACACTCAAGGTCCGACTACGGAACCAAAATAAAAGAAGATACCCCAAATGCTACATGTATCCCCGATCGTTCCCAACTGGCTCCACTACCGATCATCCGAAAAGACACGAGTAATTCACCACGCCTCATCGAACTCCCACTTGAGCTCTTGGCTAGCCACCTGACCGCATCAGCCGGCACCTGCAACTGTTTTGTAGAATCTGTGAGTCACGGACTCAACAATCTCACACCCAAGTAGATCAAGACTATTTAAGCTTATAGGAAGGACAGTTGTAAGGTGGAGCCTGCGCAGTTAATTAGCATATATGGTGGCTACATTCGCAAAGAGAGAGAGAGAGAGCAAGGCACGACGTGGAAGCTAGTGGCGATCAAGAAGTGATCCTGAACTACTTACGCCAAGCATAACTCCAACACCGTGGTTCACTTCCCTGACCTACGGAGAAGAGACCATCACGTTACACACGCCGTTGATGTGTATTTTAAATAAGGTCAACTTCGGTTTTCTACAACCGGACATTAACAAATTCCCATCCGCCTCTATAACCGCTGGCACGGCTTTCAAAGATAATACCTCGCAGGGTGTCCCAACTTAGCCCATTATAAGCTCTCACGGTCAACGGCGATATTCCTTCTACCGAAGACCCGATCAATCTCGAATCCTGCACTACAAGACATTTCGACAAAGAATAAAACAAGACCAAAGAAATCACTAATGTGCCACAACCCGATAGAGAGCACATATCTCGCTCTCGTGGCACACCGGATTGTCCAAACTTCCGATAGGCCATCTCAGAGTTGCTTCATGGCACCGCAAGGTCGACAGGTTTGGACCAAGACTCAGAGGAGAACTGCCCGGGTTAAATAAAGATGACCCTGCTCGCGAAACCCGGGGAAAAGGCTTAGGTGGCAAATGGTAAAACCAAAGTTGGGCCTCATAGAGAGTCTTATTCAAAGCTTAACTGTCAAGGGGGTCCCATAAATCACCCAACCGTAAGGAACGCTAAATCAAGGAACATAACACCACAGTATGACGGAAACTAGGCGGCAAGAGTGGAACAAAACACCTGCATAAGGCCGAGCCTTCCACCCTTTACCAAGTATATAGATGCATTAAATATAGCAGATATATTGTGATATCCCCAACAAGTAAACATGTTACAACAAGGAACAAAATTCCATGTTCCAACAAGGAACAAACTTCATCTTCACCGCAACTAGCAACGCTTATAAGAGAGGTCTGAGCAGAGCTAACATAGCCAATCAACGGTTTGCTAGGAAAGGATGGTTAGGGCTGACATGGCAATATGGGTGGCATGATATAGCAAGTGATAGGCATCGTAGCATAGGCATAGCAAAAGAGCGAGCATCTAGCAAGCAAAGATAGAAGTGATTTCGAGGGTATGGTCATCTTGCTTGCAAGGTTCTCGAGAGTTGTCGAAAGCTTGATCCTCGTAAGCTGCTCTCAACAGGTTCCTCGCTCACGATTCGCCTCCCGCCTACCCAAAGCAAGAACACAAATAAAGGAACCACAATAAATCACGTGCAATGCATAGCAACATGATGCAAAACATGACATGATATGCGAGATGTGATATGCAATGTGTATGCGCTACCCGAAGGAAAATGATGAACTAGGCATCAACTTGGCAAACCAAGTATGCCACTGAAAGATGAGATGATTTCGCTGAAATCGATATAAAGATCACCAGAATCGGATGCA
>JAHIAM010010154.1:0-19596 GCA_021605205.1 Aegilops longissima | reverse complement strand
GTCAAACCCGCCCGGTCAGGGCTAGATCCGTGGTCAAACGCCGGTTAGGCGGACGGGGCCCTGGGGTAGGCCACCGAGCGCCGATCGGGCCCCTCATGCGGGTGGTGGTGGCATGTCCGAAGAGGCGCACGCGCCTGGTGTGGCCTCACGGACGGGGATGACACGGTAGTAGACGCTCGCGAAACGGGCGCGGAATATTATTAAATACTTGGAGCGCAATAAAATCTGAGTTTTTATATGACGTGGGCATGCTATAGGACCGATGGTAATTTTTCATAATTTTCGTGATGGAGAAGATTCAACACTTCCCACGCGATTGTTTTCGCTTCACGACCGGCCGGGCGGCCGGCCAGCATACCGCCAATCTGCGAGGCGGCTCTACAAGTCCGAGTGTTGTGGCGGAAATGCCCGACCGCCTGTGTGCCTCACGGACGGGCGCCACCGCCCACCGGAGGGGGAAACGGACGCGGGTCTACACGGAGTGGATGTAGCGTGGTTTGGCCCGGATGTTGCTCCCCGGTGTCCCTTATGAACGACACAACCGGGTGGAGAGGTCCATCGTCAAAGCCCGCCGCAAAGTCAGGGCTAGATCGCGGTCAAACGCTACAGGTTAGGGCGGAGGGGCACTGGGGTTAGAATGCCGCCCGTCAGACGCCCCATACATGCGGGTGGTGGGTGGCATGTCTGAAGAGGCGCACGCGCCGGTGTGCCCCTCACGGACGGCGGCCGCCGCACCGGAGGGGGAAACGAGCGCCGGTCTACACGGAGGGGATCTTGCCGGGTCCGCCCGGATGTTGCTCCAAAGTGTTCCGGGGGCTGACCTAACACAACCGGTGGAGAGGCCCACCGTCAAATCCCGCAAAGTCAAAGGGCTAGATCCGTGGTCAAACGCTCAGGTTTAGGGCGGACGGGGCCCTGGGGTAGTAATGCCACCGAGGCCGATCGGCCCTCATACAGCGGGTGGTGGTGGCATGTCCGAAGAGGCGCACGCGCTCCGGTGTGGCCTCACGGACGGCGGCGACACGGTAGTAGACGCTCGGAAACGATGCGCGGGAATATTATTAAATACCGGAGCGCATAAAATCATGAGTTTTTAATGACTTGGGCACATGTGCTATAAGGACCGATGGTATTTTCAAATTTTCGGATGGAGAAGTATTCAACACTTCCTACGCGGATTGCTCTTCTTACGACGGCCGGCCTCCGGGCCAGCATACCACAATCGCGAGGGGCCCTCACAAGTCCGGTGTTGTCGGTTGCAAATGCCCGCACGCCTCCGGTGTCCCTACGGACGGCCACGGCCCACCGGAGGGGAAACGGACGCGGGGTTAACGGAGGGAGAGCTGTGGGTTTGGCCCGATGTTGTCCCGGTGTCCCTTGGGCCGAATCGACACAACCGGTGGAGAGGTCCACGGTCAAAGCCCGTCTGCAAAGTCAGCGGCTAGATCGGGGGTCAAACGCCAGGTTAGGCGGACGGGGCACCGGGGTAGCAATGCCCCGACGGACGGGCCCTACAGGGGTGGTGGGTGGCGTCCAAGAGGCGCACGCGGTCCGGGTGTTCACGGACGGGCGGGCCGCCGCACCGGAGGGGAAACGCGCCGGGTCTACACGGAGGGGATCTTGCCGGGTCCGCCCGATGTTGCTCCAAAGTGTTCCATGGGCTGACCCACAACCGGGTGGAGAGGCCCACCGTCAAACCGCTCGTGTCAGCGGCTAGATCCGTGGTCAAACGCTACAGGTTAGGCGGACGGGCCCTGGGGTAGTAATGCCACCGAGCGCCGATCGGGCCCCTGCAGCGTGGTGTGGTATGTCCGAAGAGGCGCACGCGCCTGGTGTGGCCTCACGACGGGATGACACGGTAGTGACGCTCCGGGAAACGGCGGCGGAATATTATTAAATACCGGAGCCGATAAAATCCGGAGTTTTTACATGACGGGGCACATGGCTAAGGACCGGGGTAATTTTTCATAATTTTCGTGATGGAGAAGTATCCAACACTTCTCACGGATTGCTCTTCGCTTACGACGGGCGGGCTCCGGGGCCAGCATACCCAACTTGCGAGGGGCCTCACAAGTCCGAATGTTGTGGCGGTTGCAATGCCCGACCGGCCTCCGGTGCCCTCACGGACGGGCCGCCCCGCACCGGAGGGGGAAACGGACGGGCCGGTCTACCGGAGGATGAGCTGGGTTTGGCCCGGTGTTCCCGTGTTTAAACACACAACCGGTGGAGAGGTCCACGTCAAAGCCCGCCGGGAAAGTCAAAGGGCAGATCGGGTCAAACGCAGGTTAGGGCGGACGGGGCAGGGGTAGAGCCCCGCCCGCACGGCCCTCAACGCGGGTGGGTTGGTGGCATGTTCGAGGCCACGCGGCCGGGGGTTTTCACGGCGGCGCCCCGCACGGGGGAAACGGACGGCGGGTCACCGAGGGGATCTTGGGGTCCGCCCGATGTTGCTCCAAAGTGTTCCGGGGCTGACCTAACACAACCGGGTGGAGAGGCCCACCGTCAAATCCCCCGCAAAGTCAAAGGGGCTAGATCCGTGGTCAAACGCCGGTTAGGCGGACGGGGCCTGGGGTAGAATGCCACCGAGGCCGATCGGGCCCCTCATCGCGGGTGGTGGTGGCATGTCCAAGAGGCGCATCCGGGTGTGGCCTCAGGAGGCGGGACACGGTAGTAGACGCCCGGGAAACGGCGCGGGAATATTATTAAATACCGGAGCGCGATAAAATCGAGTTTTTAACGGGCACATGTGCTAAAGGGACCGGGTAATTTTTCAATTTTTCGTGATGGAGAAGTATCAACACTTCCCACGCGGATTGCCCCTGCTCACGATCGGGGGCCTCCCGGCCAGATACCGCCAAATCTTGCGAGGCGGCTCTCCAAGTCCGGGTGTTGTTGGCAAATGCCCGACGCGCCTCCGGTGCCCTCACGGACGCGGCCCCCCGCACCGGAGGGGGAAAAAACCGGAAAAGGGGGGGGGTTTTGGGGGCCCCGGGGCCCTTAAAACCCCGGGGGGTTTTTCCAGGGGGCCCCCAAATCAAAGGGCGGGGCCCCCCGGGGGAAACGGACCCGGGGCACCGGGGGGAGGGGCCCCCCTTTTCCGGGGGGCCCTAAAACCGGTGGGTTCCAAACCCGCCGCGCCCCCGGGGGGGCCCCCCAACGGGGGGCGGGGGGGCCCGGGGGGGCCCCCGGGGGGGGGCCCCCCGGTTTGGGGCTGGGGCGGGAAAGTTTTCAAAGGGCCCCAAAAAAGGGGGAAAATTGGTTTTTGGGCGGGCCAAGGGCCCCGCCGGGGTTTCAAAAGGGGTAGAGAAAAACCCCACGGGGGGTTTTTAAAACGGCCCCTGGAAGGGGGCCCAAAGCCGGGGGGGCCCTTTTTGGGAGGGCCCCTTTCCCCCGAGGGCCCGGGGGGAAAGGGGCCCCAAAGGGGAAGGGGGGCCCATCCGGGTGTGGGGCGCCCGGGCCCCGGGGGTTTCGAAAGGGGCCCCGGGAGGGGGACGGGCGGGCCCCTAAGGGGTGGGGGGGCCCGGGGTTTGGCCCCCCGGGGGCCCACCCGGGGGGGGGCCCAAAGGGCCGCGGTTTTCCCCTGGGCGGACCGAGGGCGGGGGGGCCGAGGATTTTTCGGGGTTGGGGAGTTTCCAAACCCCCTGCCCGCCCCAGGGGAGGCCCTCCCCGGGGCCCGAAATCGGGGAGGGTCCCGGGGTTGGGGGGGCCCGGGGCAATGCCCACCCCCGGGCCCCCACCGGGGGTTTGGGGGGGAAAGGGGCGCCGGGGCCCAAAGGGGGGAACGGGGGCCCCGGGCCCCGGGTTTTACCGGGCCCAAAAAGGGGTATTAAAGGGCCCGCCCCTGGGCAACCGGGAAACAGGGTTTGGGGAGGGAAAACCCCAAATTTCCTTAAACCGGGGGGGCGCAAGCCCCGGGGTCCAAAGGGGGGGGGGAAACCCCCCCCCCCGGGGGCCCGGCGGGGGGGGGCCCGGCCAGTTACCCCAAAAACCGGGGGGCCCCCGGAAATGTTGGTGGGGCCGCAAACCCCGGGTTGGGGAGGCCCCGGGGGGAAAACAGGCGTCGGGTAAATTTGGGTTTGGCGGGGGCCCGGGGCCGGCCCGGGGTCCCCACAGGGGGGGGGCAGTTAAAGCCCGGGTCTAAAAACCCCGGGGACACGGGGGCCCACCGGGCTGGCTTGGGGGGTTTCAAATTTTCAGGGCCCACCCCCGGGGGCCCACCCCCCGCGCCCGGGCCCCCCGGGCAAAGGGGGTCGGGGGGGGATGGCCCCAGGCCCTGGGCCCCAAACGGGGGGGGCCCCAAACCCGGCCGGGGGAAACGGGCAAAGAGGGGTTAGGGGGGGTGGGGCTTTTTTTGGGCCAAAATGCCCGGGGGGGGGGAAACCGGCGGGGCCCCGCGAAAGTTTTTGGGCCCATTCCGGGGCGGGAAAACCC
The DNA here is from genome assembly GCA_021605205.1 of Aegilops longissima. NCBI lineage: Eukaryota > Viridiplantae > Streptophyta > Magnoliopsida > Poales > Poaceae > Aegilops > Aegilops longissima. Next base: position 15,165 of record JAHIAM010010154.1, on the reverse strand, counting down.
CCTTTTACGGCCCCACATCTGGGGTGGGGTTTTCAAAGGGCCCGGGGGGTCCCCCACAGGGCCCCCCCGGGGGGAAAGACGCCGGGCCCGGGGGTTTTTTTGCCCGAGGCTCCTGCCCTTGAAATCCCCAACCTGGGAAGGCCCCCCCCGCCGCAAAGAGGGGGGACCGGGCCCTTACAGGGGCACGGGGCCCGGGGTAATGCCCCGGGCCCGACCGGGCCTCATACATGCGGGTGGTGGTGGGTGGCCATGTCCCCAGGAGGCGCCCCCGCCCGGGGGCGGACGGGCCCGGGCACAGGGGTTTGTGGGCGCCCATGGAAATGTTTGGGGCTGATAAAAAACCTGGAGGGATAAAAAATCGCGAGTTTTTTACGGACGGGGCCTGGGGTGAAGGACCCGAGGGGTAATTTTTCCAAAACCTCCGGACGGGGGCGACACGGTAGTAGATGTTCGCGAAACGAGCGGGAATATTATTAAATACCGGGCCGAAAAATCATGTGTTTTTAAGCGGGCAATGTGCTATAGGACCGATGGTAATTTTTAATTTTCGTGATGGAGAAGTATTCAACACTTCCCCACGCGATTGCTTCGCGCTTCACGACCGCCGGGCCACCGGGGCCAGCCCCAAATCTTGGGGGCCTCACAAGTCCGGAAGGTTGTGGGGTTGTTGCCCGACGGCCCCCGGTGTGCCTCCACGGACCGCGCCGCCGCACCGGGGGGAAACGGCGGGCTACAAGGAGGATGAGGGGTTTGGCCCGATGTTCCCCGGTGTCCCTATGGGCCAACACAACCGGTGGAGAGGTCCACGTCAAAGCCCGTCTGCAAAGTCAGGGCTAGATCCGGGGTCAAACGCCAGTGGTTAGGCGGACGGGCACGGGGTAGAAGCCCCGCCCGTGACCGGGCCCCCATCGCGGGTGGTGGTGGCATGTCCAAGAGGCGCACGGTGGGTGTGCCCCTCACGGACGGCGCCCCACGCACCGGAGGGGGGGAAACGGACGCCGGGCTCACGAGGGGATTTGCCGGGTCCGCCCGGATGTTGCTCCAGTGTTCCCTATGGCTGACCTAACACAACCGGGTGGAGAGGCCCACCGGTCAAATCCCGCTGCAAAGTCAAAGGGCTAGATCCGTGGTCAAACGCAGGGTTAGGGCGGAGGGGCCCGGGGTAGAATGCCACCGAAAGGCCGATCGGGCCCTAATGCGGGTGGTGGGGCATGTCCGAAGAGGCGCACGGCTCCGGTGTGGCCTCACGGACGGGGACACGGTAGAACGTCATGGAAACGGCGCGGGAATATTATTAAATACCGAGCGGATAAAATCATGAGTTTTTACATTACTTGGGCACATGTGCTATAAGACCGGGGTAATTTTTCAAATTTTTCGGATGGAGAAGATTCCAACACTTTACGCGATTGTCTTCCCGCCGGGCCGCGGCCCTCCGGCCAGATACCGCCAAATCTTGGGAGGCGGCCTCTCAAACCGGAAGTGTTGTGGGGAAATGCCCGCACGCCCCGGTGTCCCCCTCACGGACGGCCCCCCGCACCGAGGGGGGAAACGGACGCCCCGGGCTACACGGAGGATGTAGCCGGGTTTGGCCCGGATGTTGTCCCGGTGTCCTTGGGGCCAATCGACACAACCGGTGGAGAGGTCCACCGTCAAAGCCCGTCCCTGCAAAGTCAGGGCTAGATCGGGTCAAACGCCTGGTTAGGGCGGACGGCGGCACGGGGTAGTAACCCGTCGTGACGCCCTCAATGCGGGTGGTGGTGGCATGTCGAAGAGGCGCACGCGGTCCGGTGTCCCTCACGGACCGCGCCGCCGACCTCGAGGGGGAAACGGACGCCGGGTCTACACGGGGGGATCTTGTGGGTCCCGCCCGGATGTTGCTCCAAAGTGTTCCGGGGCTGACCTAACACAACCGGGTGGAGGGCCCACCGTCAAATCCCGCGCAAAGTCAGGGCTAGATCCGTGGTCCGCCAAAGGGTTAGGCGGACGGGGCCCGGGGTAGTAATGCCACCGAGCGCCGATCGCCCTCCGCGGGTGGTGGTGGATGTCCGAAGGGCGACGGCTCGGTGTGGCCTCACGACGGCGGCGACACGGTAGTAGACGCTCGCGAAACGGCGGCGGAATTTATTAAATACCGGAGCGCGATAAAATCCGGAGTTTTTACATGACGGGGCACATGGCAAGGACCGGGTAATTTTTAATTTCGAGGAAATTTAAACACTTCTACGCGATTCTTTTTCGCCCACGATCGGGGGCCCGGGCCAGATGCCAAATCGCGAGGGGCCTCACAAGTCCGGTGGCGGTTGAATGCCCGCCGCCTGGTGCCACGGACGGGGCCACCCGCACCGGAGGGGGAAACGGAACGCCTCTACACGAGTGGATGGGGGTTTGGCCCGATGTTGCTCCCGGTGTCCCCGGCAATAACACACAACCGGGTGGAGAGGTCCACCGTCAAAGCCCGCCCGCAAAGTCAAAGGGCTAGATCGCGGGTCAAACGCTTGGGCGGACGGGGCACCGGGGTAGAGCCGCCCGCATCGGGCCCTCAACATGCGGGTGGTGTGGTGGCATGTCCGAAGAGGCGGCACGGTCCGGGTGCCCCTCACGGACCGCGCCGGCCGCACCTGGGGGGAAACGGACGCCGGGGCTACACGGGGGGATCTTGCGTGGGTCCGCCCGATGTTCTCCAAAGTTTCCGGGCTGACCTAACACAACCGGGTGGAGAGGCCCACCGTCAAATCCCGCCGCAAAGTCAGGGCTAGATCCGTGGTCAAAGGGAGGGGACGGGGCCCGGGGGAATGCCACCGGACCGCGATCGGGCCTCAACGCGGGTGGTGGTGGCATGTCCGGAGGCGGCACAATCTCCGGTGGGGCCTCACGGACGGGATGACACGGTAGACCCTATGAAACGGCGGGCATGAATATTATTAAATACCGAGCGCGATAAAATCATGAGTTTTTACATGACGGGCACATGGGGACCGGGTAATTTTTTCATTTTTCGTGATGGAGAAGTATCAACACTTCTTACGCGATTGCTTCGCGCCCACGACCGCCCGTTCGGGCCAGTATACCAAATTTGCGAGGCGCCCTCACAAGTCCGAAGTGTTGTTTGCAAATGCCCGACGCTGGGTGCCCCCTCAGGACGGCGCCACGCCGCACCGGAGGGGGGAAACGGACGCCGGGTCTACACGGAGTGGATGTAGGGGGTTTGGCCCGATGTTGTCCCCGGTGTCCTTGGGCCAATCGACAAACCGGGTGGAGAGGTCCATCGTCAAAGCCCGTCCGCAAACAAAGGCTAGATCGGGTCAAACGCTCGGGTTAGCGGACGGGGCACCGGGGATGCCGCCGCCCTTCCGGGCCCCATACGCGGGTGGGGGCAAGAGGCGGGGTCCGGTGGCCCACGGCCGGCCCCCCGACCGGGGGGGAAACGGACGCGCCGGGTCACACGAGGGGATTTGGGGTCCGCCCGATGTTGCCCAAAGTGTTCCCTATTGGGACCTAACACAACCGGTGGAGAGGCCCACCGTCAAATCCCGTCTGCAAAGTGGGCGATCCGGGGTCAAACGCCGGTTAGGGGACGGGCCCCGGGGTAGCAATGCCACCGAGCGCCCAATCGGCCCTCATACATGCGGGTGGGTGGTGGCATGTCCGAAGAGGCACGCCTCGAGGTGTGGCCTCACACGGGCGGCGACACGGTAGAACGCTCGCGAAACGGCGGCGGAATATTAAAATACCGAGGGATAAAATCCGGAGTTTTTAATGACGGGCACATGTGTAAAGACCGGCGGTAATTTTCATAATTTTCGTGATGGAGAAGTATCAACACTTCACGCGATTGCTTTCGCGTCGACTGGGCCGCCTCCGGGGCCAGTACCGCAAATCTTGCGGGGCGGCCTCACAAGTCCGGGTTGTGGGTTGCCCGCACGCGCCTTCTCACGGGCGCGCGCCGCACCGGAAGGGGGAAAGACGGCCCGGGCTACACGGAGTGGATGTGGGGTTTGGCCCGGTGCTTGGTGTCCGGGCCGAATCGACACAACCGGTGGAGAGGTCCACGTCAAAGCCCGTCGCAAAGTCAGGGCGATCGGGGTCAAACGCGGGAAGCGGACGGGCACCGGGGTAGATGTCCCACCGTCAGACCGCCCTCACATGGGGGGTGGTGGTTGCGAGGCGGCACGGCCGGGTGTGCCCCTCACGACACGCCGCCCCGAGGGGGGAAACGGACGCCGGGCCCTCAGGAGGGATTTTGCCGGGTCTGGCCCGGATGTTGCTCCAATGGGCACCTAACACAACCGGTGGAGAGGCCCACCGTCAAATCCCGCTGCAAAGTCAGGGCTAGATCCGGGTCAAACGCCGGTTAGGGACGGGGCCCGGGGTAGCGCCACCGAGGGATCGGGCCTCATCGCGGGTGGTGGGTGGCATGTCCAAGAGGCGACGCCCGGGTGGGCCCTCACGGCGGGCGGCGAACGGTAGAACGCCGCGAAACGGCGCGGGAATATTATTAAATACCGGAGCGGATAAAATCGAGTTTTTACATGACGGGGCACATGTGTAAGGACCGGGTAATTTTTCAATTTTCGTGATGGAGAATTCAACACTTCCTTGCTTTTTCCGCTTTCGATTATGGCCGCGGCCTGGGGCATACCCCTTTGGCGAGGCGGCCCTTCACAAGTCCGGAAGTGTTGTGCGGTTAAATGCACCACGCCTCCGGTGTTTCCACTCACGGCGGCGCCCACCGACCGGAGGGGGAACGGACGGCCCACCGAGTGGATGAGGGGGTTTGGCCCGGATGTTTTCCGTTCCCATGGGCCGAATCGACACAACCGGGGGAGAGGTCCATCGTCAAACCCGCTGCAAAGTCAGGGGCTAGATCGCGGGTCAAACGCCGGGTTAGGGCGGACGGGCACGGGGGCAATGCCGCCGCCCCGGACCGGGCCCATCATGGGGGGTGGTGGATTCAAGAGGCCACGCGCGGGTGTGCCCCTCACGGAGCGGCCCCCGCACCGGAGGGGGGAAACGGACGCGCCGGGTTCCATGGAGGGGATCTGGTGGGTCCGCCCGATGTTGCTCCAGTGTTCCGGGCTGACCTAACACAACCGGGTGGAGAGGCCCACGTCAAACCGCGAAAGTCAAAGGGCTAGATCCGTGGTCAAACGCAAGGGGTTAGGGCGACGGGGCCGGGGGAAATACCGAGCGGATCGGGCCCTCAATGGAGGTGGTGGTATGTCCAAGAGGCGCACCCGGGGGCCTCACGGACGGGATGACACGGTAGTAGACGCCGAAACGGCGCGGAATATTATTTGAATAAAATCCGGGAGTTTTTTACGACGGGGCACATGTGCTAAGGACCGGCGGTAATTTTTCAAATTTTTCGTGATGGAGAATTCCAACACTTCCTCTACGCCGATTGCCCGACGATGGGCCGCCCCCGGGCCAGATACCCCAACTTGCGAGCGGCCTCACCACCGGAAGTGTTGTGGCGGTTAAATGCCCGCACGCCCGGGTTTTCACGGACGGCGCCGCCGCACCGGAGGGGGAAACCGCGCCGGCTACACGGAGTGGATGTAGGGGTTTGGCCCGGATGTTCCCCGGTGTCCCTATGGGCCGAATCGACAAACCGGTGGAGAGGTCCACGTCAAAGCCCGCGCAAAGTCAAAGGGTAGATCGGGTCAAACCCTTTGGGTTAGCGGACGGGGCACCGGGGGTAGCCGCCGCCCGTCAGACGGGCCCTCATGCGGGTGGTGGTGGCATTCAAGAGGCGGCACGCGGTCCGGTGTGCCCTCACGGACGGCGCCCCCCCGGAGGGGGAAACGGACGCCGGTTACACGGAGGGGATCTTGTGGGTCCGCCCGGATGTTGCCCCAAAGTGTTCCTATTGACCTAACACAACCGGTGGAGAGGCCCACCGTCCCCGTGGCAAAGTCAAAGGGCTAGATCCGTGGTCAAACGCTGGTTAGGGCGGACGGGGCCCGGGGTAGAATGCCACCGGCCACATCGGCCTCAACAGGCGGTGGTGGTGGCATGTCCAAGAGGCGGCACCGGCTTCCGGTGGGCCCCTGGACGGGCGGACACGGTAGTAGACGCTCGGAAACGGCGGGCGGAATATTATTAAATACCGGAGGCGATAAAACGAGTTTTTACATGACGGGCATGTGCTATAAACCGATGGTAATTTTCATAATTTTCGTGATGGAGAAGATTCCAACACTTCCCCGGATTGTTTCGCGCTTCGGGCGGCCCGGGGCCAGCATACCCCAAATCTTGGAGGCGGTCAAAGTCCGGAAGTGGGCGGTAAATGCCCGACGCTTTGGTGGCCCCCCACGGACGCGCCCCGCACGGGGGGGAAACGGACGCCGGGTTACACGGAGGGTGGATGGGTTTGGCCCGGATGTTGTTCCCGGTGTCCCGGGCCGAATCGACAAACCTGGAGAGGTCCACGGTCAAAGCCCGCGCAAAGTCAGGGGCTAGATCGCGGTCAAACGCTCGGGTTAGGGCGGACGGGCACCAGTACGCCACTGCCGACCGGCCCCTCATCGCGGGTGGTGGTATGTTCCAAGGGCGGCACGCGCCGGGTGCCCTCACGGACCGGCCCGGCCGCCGACCCGAGGGGGGAACGGACGGCCGGGCTACACGGAGGGGATCTTGCCGGGTCCGCCCGGATGTTGCTCCAAAGTGTTCCGGGCGACCTAACACAACCGGGTGGAGAGGCCCACCGTCAAACCCGCCCGAAAGTCAAAGGCTAGATCCGTGGTCAAACGCCGGGTTGGGCGGACGGGGCCCCCGGGGTAAATACCGAGCGCCGATCGGGCCTCATACATGCGGGGTGGTGGGTTGTCCGAAGAGGCGCACGCCCCGGGTGTGGCCTCACGGACGGCGGGACAGAGTAGACGCTCGAAACGGCGGCGGAATATTATTAAATACCGAGCGGATAAAATCATGAGTTTTTAATGACGGGACATGGCTATAGGACCGGGTAATTTTTCATTTTTCGTGATGGAAAGTATTCAACACTTCCCTGCATTGTTTCGCTCTTTCACCGGTGGGCCGCCGGGGCCAGATACCCAAATCTTGCGGGCGGCCCCACAAGTCGAAGTGTTGGGCGTTGAATGCCCAACGCCTCCGGGTGCCTCACGGACGGCGCCGCCGCACCGGGGGGGAAACGGACGCGGTTCACACGGAGGATGTAGCGGGGTTTGGCCGATGTTGCTCCCGGTGTCCTTATGGGCCAATCGACACAACCGGTGGAGAGGTCCATCAAAGCCCGCCCGCAAAGTCAAAGGGCTAGATCGCGGTCAAACGCCGGTTAGGCGGACGGGGCACCGGGGTAAGCCCCGGCACGCCCTCATACATGCGGGTGGGTGGTGGCATGTCCAAGAGGCGCACGCGTCCGGTGTGCCCTCACGGACGGCGCCCCCCGCACCCGGAGGGGGAAAGACGCCGGCTACACGGAGGGATCTTGCGGGTCCGCCCGGATGTTGCCCAAAGTTTCCTATGGGCTGACCAACACAACCGGGTGGAGAGGCCCACCGTCAAACCCGCCCGCAAAGTCAAAGGGCTAGATCCGTGGTCAAACGCACAGGTTAGGGGACGGGCCCGGGGTAAAGCCACCGAGTGTCGACGGCCCTCAACATGCGGGGTGGTGGTGGCATGTCCGAAGGGCGCACGCCCTCCGTGTGGCCCTCACGGACGGGCGGCGACACGGTAGTAGACGCCCGGAAACGGGCGGAATATTATTAAATACCGGAGCGATAAAATCGAGTTTTTACATGACGGGGCAATGTGCTATAGGACCATGAATTTTTCATAATTTTCGGATGGAAAGTATCAACACCCCGGATTGTTTTGCTTCACGACCGGGCGCGGCCCGGGGCCAGTATACCGCAAATCTTGGCGAGGCGGCCTCTCACAAGTCCGGAAGTGTTGGCGGTTGCAAATGCCCGACGCTGCCTCCGGGTCCCCCCAACGGCGCCACCGGCACCCGAGGGGGGAAACGGACGCGGGGCACAAGGAGTGGATGTAGCTGGGGTTTGGCCCGATGTTGCCCGGTGTCCCTATCCGAACGACACAACCGGGTGGAGAGGTCCACCGTCAAAGCCCGTCTGCAAAGTCAGGGCTAGATCGCGGTCAAACGCCAGGTTAGGGGGACGGGCACGGGGTAATGCCCCGCCCGCGCAGGCCCCTCATCGCGGGTGGTGGTGGCATTTTGAAGAGGCGCACGCGTCCGGTGTGCCCCACGGACGGCGCCCCCCGCACCGGAGGGGGAAACGGACGCGCCGGGTCACACGGAGGGGATCTTGCCGGGTCCGCCCGATGTTGCCCAAAGTTTCCTATGGGCTGACCTAACACAACCGGGGGAGAGGCCCACCGTCAAATCCCGCGCAAAGTCAAAGGCTAGATCCGGGTCAAACGCTGGTTAGGGGACGGGGCCCGGGGTAGCAATGCCACCGAGCGGATCGGGCCCTCATACATGCGGGGTGGTGTGGTGGCATGTCCGAAGAGGCCACGCCCTCCCGGGTGTGGCCCTCACGGACGGGCGGGACACGGTAGTAGACGCTCGGAAACGGCGGCGGAATATTATTAAATACCGGAGGCCGATAAAATCGAGTTTTTACAAGGGCACATGTGCTATAAGACCGATGGTAATTTTTCATTTTTTGATGGAGAAGTACCCCCCACGCGATTGCTCTTCGCTTCACGACCTGGGCCGCGGCCTGGGGCAGTACCCCAAATCTTGCGAGGGGGCCTCTCACAACCGGAAGTTTGTGGCTTGAAATGCCCGACGCTCCTGGCCCCCTCACGGACGGCCCCCCCGCACCGGAAGGGGGAAACGGACGGGGGTCTACACGGAGGATTAGTGGGGGCCCGATGTTGCCCCTGTCCTTGGGCCGAATCGACACAACCGGGGAGAGGTCCACCGTCAAAGCCCGTCTGCAAAGTCAGGGCTAGATCGGGGTCAAACGCTAGGTTAGCGGAACGGGGCACCGGGGTACGCCCCCCACCGGCCCCTCATCGGGTGGTGGGGTGTCAAGAGGCCACGCGTGTGCCCCTCACGGACGGCCGCCACCCCGAGGGGGAACGGCCGGGTCTCACGGAGGGGATCTTTGGGGTCCGCCCGATGTTGCTCCAAAGTTTCCTTGGGCTGACCTAACACAACCGGTGGAGAGGCCCACCGTCAAATCCGCCCAAAGTCAAAGGGCTAGATCCGTGTTCAAACGCTAGGTTAGGGGCGGGCCCCGGGGTAGAATGCCACCGGAGCGCGATCGGGCCCTACATGCGGGGTGGGTGGTGGCATGTCCGGAGGGGCACGCGCCCGGTGGCCCCCCCGGGGCGACCGGTAGAACGCTCGCGAAACGGCGGCGGAATATTATTAAATACCGGGCGATAAAATCGAGTTTTTACATGACGGGACATGTGTAAGGACCGATGGTATTTTTCATTTTTGGAGGAAATTTATCCAACACTTCCACCGTTGCTTTCGCTCCCAAGGGTGGCCGGGGCCCGGGGCCAGATACCCAAATCGCGAGGCGGCCTCACAAGTCCGGAAGTGTTGTGGCGGTTGAAATGCCCGCACGCGCCTGGGGCCCCCCACGGACGGCCCGGGCCGCACGGAGGGGGAAACGGACGCCGGGTCACACGGGGATGGCCTGGGTTTGGCCGGATGTTGCTCCCGGTGTCCCCGGGGAACGACACAACCGGTGGAGAGGTCCACGTCAAAGCCCGCCCGCAAAGTCAGGGCTAGATCGGGTCAAACGCTGTGGTTAGGGCGGACGGGGCACCGGGGTAGTGCCCGGCCGGACCGGCCCCAATGCGGGTGGTGGGTGGCATGTCGGAGGCGCACGGTCCGGTGGCCCTCACGGCGGCGCCCCGCACCCGAGGGGGAAACGGACGCCGGGTCACACGGAGGGGATTTGCGGGGTCCGCCCGGATGTTGCCCGTGTTCGGGGCTGACCTAACACAACCGGGTGGAGAGGCCCACGCAAATCCCGCGCAAAGTCAGGGCTAGATCCGTGGTCAAACGCTGGGTTAGGGCGGACGGGGCCGGGGTAGCCACCGAGGGTGATCGGGCCCCATAATGCGGGTGGTGGGGCGTCCGAAGAGGCGCACGTCTCCGGGTGTGGCCTCACGGACGGGATGACACGGTAGTAGACGCTCGGAACGGCGGCGGAATATTATTAAATACCGGAGCGGATAAAATCATGAGTTTTTACATGACGGGCAAGGCAAGGACCGGGGGTAATTTTTCATTTTTTCCGTGATGGAGAAGTATTCAACACTTCCCCCGCGATTTCTTCGCTTCACGACCGGGCCGGGCCTGGGCCAGTATAACGCCAAATTGCGAGGCGGCCTTCACAAGTCCGGAAGTGTTGTGGGGCAATGCCCGCCGCTCCGGTGGCCCCCTCACGGACGGCGCCCGCCGCACCGGAGGGGGAAACGGAGCCGGGTTCACACGAGTGGATGTATGGGTTTGGCCCGATGTTTTGGTGTCCTTTGGGCCAACGACACAACCGGTAGAGGTCCACGTCAAAGCCCGTCCGCAAAGTCAAAGGGCTAGATCGGTGGTCAAACCTTTGTGGTTAGGGCGGACGGGGCACCGGGGGAATGCCGCCGCCCGGACCGCCCTCATACGCGGGGTGGTGGGTCTGGAGGCGGACGCGTCCGGTTCCCTACGACGGCGCCCACGGCACCGAGGGGGAAACGACGGCCGGGCCACGGAGGGGATCTTGCGGGGTCCGCCCGGATGTTGCTCCAAAGTGTTCCGGGGCTGACCTAACAAACCGGGGGGCCCACCGTCAAATCCCGTCTGCAAAGTCAAAGGGTAGATCCGTGGTCAAACGCCAGGGTTAGGCGGACGGGGCCCCGGGGTAAATGCCACCGAGGCCACATCGGCCTCAATGCGGGTGGTGGATGTCCAAGAGGCGCACCCGGGTGTGGCCTCACGGACGGGGACACGGAGTAGACGCCGGAAACGAGGGCGGAATATTAAAATACCGGAGCGGATAAAATCATGAGTTTTTAATGACTTGGGCACATGTGCTATAAGACCGGGTAATTTGTCATAATTTTTCGGATGGAAAGTATTCAACACTTTTCCCACGGGATTCTTCGCCTTTAGACGGGTGGCCCCCGGGGCCAGCATACCCCAAATTTGCGGGCGGCCTTCACAAGTCCGAAGTGTTGGGGCAAATGCCCGACGCCTCGGTGCCTCACGGACGGCGGCCCGCCGACCGGAGGGGGGAAACGACGCCCGGTCTACACGGGTGGATGTAGCGGGTTTGGCCCATGTTGCTCCCGGTGTCCTTGGGCCGAATCGACAAACCGTGGAGAGGTCCACCGTCAAAGCCCGCCCTGCAAAGTAAAGGGCTAGATCGGTGGTCAAACGCCAGTGGGCGGACGGGGCACCGGGGTAAATGCCCACCGTGACCGGGCCCTCATACATGCGGGGTGGTGGCATGTCCAAGAGGCGCACGTTGGTGCCCCACGGACGGCGGCCACCACCTCGAGGGGGGAAACGGACGGCCCGGGTCACACGAGGGGATCTTGCTGTGGGTCCGCCCGATGTTGCTCCAAAGTGTTCCTATGGGCTAACAACCGGGTGGAGAGGCCCACCGTCAAATCCCGCCCGCAAAGTCAAAAGGCTAGATCCGTGGTCAAACGCTGGTTAGGGCGGACGGGGCCGGGGGTAGAATGCCACCGAGCGCGGATCGGGCCTCATACAGCGGGTGGTGGTGGCATGTCCGAAGAGGCGCACGCGCCTCCGGTGTGGCCCTCACGGACGGGGGACACTAGTAGACGCTCGGGAAACGGCGCGGCGGAATATTATTAAAACCACCGATAAAATCGAGTTTTACATGACGGGACATGGCTAAGGAACAATGGTAATTTTCATAATTTTCGGATGGAGAATTATTCAACACTTCCCTACGCGGATTGCTTTCGCCCACGACCGGGTCCGGCCCGGGCCAGATACCCAAATCTTGCGAGGCGGCCTCTCACAAGTCCGGAAGTGTTGGGGTTAAATGCCCGACGCCCCCGGTGCCCCTCACGGCGGCGGCCACCGACCGGGGGGGAAACGGACGCCCGGGTCTACCGGAGTGGAAGGGTGGGTTTGGCCCGATGTTTCCCGGTGTCCCTTATGGGCCGAATCGACACAACCGGTGGAGAGGTCCATCGTCAAAGCCCGTCCGCAAAGTCAAAGGGCTGGATCCTGGTCAAACGCTTGGGGTTAGGCGGACGGGCATGGGGGAGCAATGCCCCCCCCCAGCCCTCATTGCGGGTGGTGGGGCATGTTCAAGAGGCGACACGCCGGGTGCCCCTCACGGACCGCCCCCCGGCACCTGAGGGGAAACGGACGCCGGGTCACACGGAGGGGATCTTGCTGGGTCCGCCCGGATGGCCCAAAGTGTTCCTATGGGACCTAACACAACCGGGTGGAGAGGCCCACCGTCAAATCCCGCCCGCAAAGTCAGGGCTAGATCCGTGGTCAAACGCTTGGAGGCGACGGGGCCCGGGGTAGAATGCCACCGAGGCCGATCGGGCCCTCAAATGCGGGTGGGTGGTGGCATGTCCAAGAGGCGCACGATCTGGGGTGGGGCCTCACGGACGGTGATGACATAGTAGACGCTCCGGGAAACGAGCGGCGGAATATTATTAAATACCGAGCGCGATAAATCATGGTTTTAATGACGGGGCACATGTGCTAAGGACCGGGGTAATTTTTTAATTTTCGGATGGAGAAGTATTCCAACACTTCACGCGATTGCTCTTCGCCCCACGATCGGGGGCCCCCGGGGCCAGGCATACCCCAAAAATTGCGAGGCGGCCTCTCACCGGGGTTTGGTGCTTGCAAAGCCCCACGCCCCGGTGTGCCCCCCACGGACGCGCCCCCGACCGGGGGGGAAACGGACGGCCGGGTCAACGGAGTGGATGTGCGGGGTTTCCTGATGTTGCCCCGTGTCCTTAAGGGGAATCACAAACCGGTGGAGAGGTCCATCGTCAAAGCCCGCCAAAGTCAAAGGGCTAGATCGGGTCAAACCGGGGTTAGGGCGGACGGGGCACCGGGGGGGAAGCCCCCGTTGACGGGCCCTCATGGCGGGTGGTGGTGGCATGTCCGAGGCGCACCGGTCCGGGCCTCAACGGACGGCCCGCCCCGCCCGGAGGGGAAACGGACGGCCGGGTCTACACGGAGGGGATCTGCGGGGTCCGCCCGATGTTGCTCCAAAGTGTTCCTTGGCGACCTAACACAACCGGGTGGAGACCCACCCAAACCCGTCCGCAAAGTCAAAGGCTAGATCCGTGGTCAAACGCAACGGTTAGGGCGGACGGGGCCCCGGGGTAAATGCCACCGAGCGCCGACGGGCCCTTACGCGGGTGGTGGGTGGCATGTCCGAAGAGGCGACGCGCCTGTGTGGCCTCACGGACGGGCGGGACACGGTAGTAGACTTTCGAAACGGCGGCGGAATATTATTAAATACCGAGCGAAAAAATCGAGTTTTTAATGACTTGGGCACATGGCTAAGACCGGGGTTTTTTCATTTTTCGTGATGGAGAAGATTCAACACTTCCACGGATTGCTTTCGCGTTTGACCGTACGGCGGTCGGGGCCAGATACCGCCAAATTTGCGAGGCGGCCTCACGTCCGGGTGTTGTGGCGGGAAAATGCCCGCACGCTGCTCCGGGCCCTCACGGACGGCGGCCCCGCACGGAGGGGGGAAACGACGCGCCGGGCTCCGGATATGTAGTTGGGTTTGGCCCGATGTTCCCGGTGTCCCCCAAAATCGACACAACCGGGGAGAGGTCCATCGTCAAAGCCCGCCCGCAAAGTCGGGCGATCGCTGGGTCAAACGCGGGTTAGGGCGGACGGGGCAAGGGTAATGCCGGACTGCGACGGGCCTTCCCGCGGGTGGTGGTGGCATGTCCGAAGAGGCCCGCGGTCCGGTGTGCCCCTCACGGACGGCGCCCGCCGACCCGAGGGGGAAACGGACGCGGGCCCCACACGGAGGGGATCTTCCGGGGTCTGGCCCGGATGTTGCTCCAAAGTTTCCTATGGGCTGACCAACACAACCGGGTGGAGAGGCCCACCGTCAAATCCCGCCCGCAAAGTCAAAGGGCTAGATCCGTGGTCAAACGCGTGGTTAGGGGACGGGCCCCGGGGTAGTGCCACCGAGGGCCGATCGGGCCCTCATACATGCGGGTGGGTGGGGCATGTCCGAAGAGGCGACGCCCCGGGGTGGCCTCACACGGCGGCGACACGGTAGTAGACGTCGGAAACGGGGCGGAATATTATTAAATACGGAGCGGATAAAATCGGAGTTTTTAATGACGGCGACATGCTATAGGACCGATGGTAATTTTTCATAATTTTCGTGATGGATAAGTATCCAACACTTCTACGCAATTGTTTCGCCTACACGGGTCGGCGGCCCCGGCCAGATACCGCCAAATCTTGCGAGGCCCTCACAAGTCCGGAAGTGTTGTTGTTGCAATGCCCGACGCGCTCTGCCCTCACGGACGGCGCCCCGCACCGGAGGGGAAACGCGCTTACACGGAGGGATGTAGCTGGGGTTTGGCCCGGATGTTGTCCCGGTGTCCCCGGGGGAATCGACACAACCGGGTGGAGAGGTCCACGTCAAAGCCCGCGCAAAGTCAAAGGTCAGATCGGGCAAACCTTAAGGTTAGGGACGGGGCAGGGGGTAAGCCCCGCCCGGTTCCGCCCTCATACGCGGGGGTGGTGGTGGCAGTTCAAGAGGCGCACCCGGGTCCCCTCACGGACGGCGCCCCCGCACCGGAGGGGGAACGGACGCCGGCCCACACGGAGGGGATCTGGTGGGTCCGCCCGGATGTTGCTCCAAAGTGTTCCTATGGGCTCCAACACAACCGGGGAGAGGCCCACCGTCAAATCCCGTCTGCAAAGTCAAAGGCTAGATCCGTGGTCAAACGCTAAGGGTTAGGCGGACGGGGCCCCGGGGGCAATGCCACCGAGACGATCGGGCCCTCATACATGCGGGTGGTGGGTGGCATGTCCGAAGAGGCGCACGCCTTCGGGTGGGCCCTCACGGGCGGCGACACGGTAGTAGACGCTTCATGAAATGATGCGCTTGAATATTATTAAATACGGAGCGGAAAAAAATGGAGTTTTTACAACGGGGCACATGTGCTATAGGACCGGGT
>JAHIAM010010151.1:0-15650 GCA_021605205.1 Aegilops longissima | reverse complement strand
GACATCAAGCTCATGTTGGTGAATGGGTATCCGCCCGACCACCATCACTCCAGAGAAGCTACCCCGACCAATAACTCAAGATGAAGGTGTTGCCGGTTAGCACTTGTGTCAACCAACTCCTAGACATATTTGAATCACCAAATGAAGGAATTGGTAGATGCTTCATAAAGGTCCAAGGTAACACACCCCGAGTATATTGATTTTGATGTTGATGAAGATGACTTGCTAGGTGATGATGATTTACTTGTTGACAACTCTAGTGATGAATACTATGATGAAACGTCAATTAATCATGCTAATCAAGTTGAAACGAATGACAATGATAAGGAAAATTGAGCGCCTAACTAAAGAACTAAACACTCTTAAGTTAGCTCTGAAACTATCTTTGAAATCATCGAGAACTTTAAGGGCCGAGAAGTTACGCTTTGAAAAGCTCAATCTTGAGCAAGAGCATGAGTTCTTAAAAGCAATCAATGATGATCTCCGTAAGAAAAGTTCTTCTTACTTGCCGGCCTTTTATCTACTTACATGCCTCAAGTCAAGTCTAGTAACAAGAACAAGAAAGATTCTTCTTCTAGTAGTAACAATAACAATGTAAATCCAATATTGTTGCTTCTAGTAGTTCTCTTGATTCCACTAATGATTCTCTTAGCCAAGTTACACTTGAGCAAGAAAATAGCTTATTGAAGGGAATTATAGAGAAAGGTTAACAAGAGTTCCGGAGTAAGCAATTGAGGAAATTGTACGAAAAGGAAGGCACGGAAGAATCAAGGTGTTGGTTTTGAACGAAAGTTCAATGCCAATGGAGTTGAGGAAGAAGATCAATACCCCAAGAAAGTTTGTTCCTCAACAAGAGAAGTATGATCCTACTTCCTTCAAAACACAAGCACAAGATGATCTTCCACCACAAGACCACAAGGGCAAGGACAAGCTTCAAGAAGAGATTGATGCATTTGAAGAAGCACCCAAGGTCTCGCAAGTGGATTCCCAAGACTACCAAGTTCTACCTCATCAAGTACAACTAAACTCCAAGGATTCCCATCAAGATGATGTGGATCCAAGAAGAAGAACTAGAGAGTTCTTGAGGGTGACTCCCCAACATATTTCACTCATATCATTATGGCAAGGACAAGTGCAATCAACTTCCATATCTTGCACTAGTTCAAGGAGTCACAAACCCTCATGTTGGTAAGGCAAGGGACAAGGTAACCTAATGATTTCATGGACATCATTTTGTGTGCATCACTCTATGTCTATGGATATACTTGTTTGTTCCTTGTGGACTAACCCATGTAGGTATTGAAAGTGCAACTCACTCCAAAGGATTGCTCCAAAAGATCTACATCAACATTGAGCATCCACATCTTCAACACCTACATGAAGTCATCATCGACAAAACCCAAGGTTAGTTCATCCTCTGGGGGATCTCACATCTAGGGGAGCTTAACTCTAAGAATTGAGTCAAAGCAACTCTAATGATGTGAACACATAAATGTTTATGTAAAAGTGGTAACCCCACTTGAGCTTAAACGATGAGTATGACCTATGATCAAATGTCTATCATTTGACTCCTAAGTCAATATACTCATATATAGATGACCTAGTCACCCAATTGTTTGATAGATGCTAGAATTTTGTGCATGCTTTGTCACATATTTCATTTGCCATCTTATTGTGTGAGCATGTTGGTTGCATACTTTACTCATTCGAGGACATCCACTTGTTGTTTTGATTGAAGCTTTTTTTCTTTGGCCAAGTGGATGGACAAGAATGCCAAGAACCTTCTTTAGCTATCTATGCTTTTCTCGCCTCAAACTCTATTCATGCTACATCACAAAATTTGATCAAGTCGATTCAACCACTCGTGAGGAGCACTGAGTCCCCGATTCCATAGACTTAAACTTCCAAACTTTTTGTGATTCCTTCCCCAATTCCTCCATTTCGTCTTACCGAGATCACTTTCGATCTAGGTTTTCAATCTGCAACCGATTTGAACTTTCGGTCACACCGAGTTGCAATAATTTACGTTTTGCATCTCGGTGCCACCGAAAGGTTCCACTGGTCACACCCAGGTCGGCTATATAAGTCACGGCAAAATTTGAAATTCTCCAACCTCTTCGCTCAAAGAATAGCTCGCCCCTCCTGGTCTCCGATCGTTCTCGCCACCGCCCCCTGTCCCGGTATCCGCCAAAGGAATTCAACCATTGCCGGGGCCCCCAAAGGGAGGCAAGGCTTTCCCGCCACTAGGGTTTTATTGACTGCCACGTTGCCTCCTTCCAATTCAAAGAAATTTTGTTTTTTATTGGTTTCCCCTTCCCCCACCGATTGAAAACTTCCCACCAGGCACCTTGATAGTGGATTTGAAAATTTAAGGGGTTTTAGGTTTGAAACCCATTCGGCCACGAAGTGACTGGTCCAACCGATTTTTTAGGCCAAAATTGGGCCACCAAAGTTTAAAAACTCTGAAGAGATTCTTTAAAAATCGGTGAGACCATTACCTTTAAACCTTACGGTGCAAGTGCCACCGAACTAACTCGGGCAAACGAAGGGTTCCCCATTTAGGGGCCAAACCCCGACCCCCATTTGGAAAAAAAAAAACCTAATTTTGAGGATTTGGGCAAAAAAAAACCCGAATTGTGTCAAAAATATGCCAAAATCTCAAAGGTCAAAAAAGGTCCCCAAGAGGACAAATGAAAAGTCGAGACAACCAAATTGAAAGCCTGTCCCAAAACCTTCCATAAGGAAAAGGAAAGAAATCAAAAGCCCCAAAAGTTAGGGAAGCCTTTGATGGAAGAGGAAGAAGAGAAATGCCAAAACCAAAGGCACCCAAGCTTATGGGTGATGCTATAAGATGGGGCGCCACATCTAACCCAAGGAAGCACCCAAAGCCCCCAAGGCCAAGTTCGACCAAAGAGGAATACCGGAGTATTCCCCCACGAGAAGAACAAGGCCCCAGGTCGGGTTTCAAGAAGAAATGAAGAAGGACAAGTTTTGAGGAAGCCAACCAAAGATAAGACACAATGATGCCCATCCGGCGAGGATATGAAGAAAAGAGACAATGGTTGAGCTATGGAGGATGAGATCCATATGCCTCAAGGAGAAGAACTGATGGGACTAGGTTCCACACCAAGGAACAACAGATTTTATGAACCTTCTCTGGATAAGAAGCCCATAGTGTGATATGATGGGTCATGACCTACATGAAGGAAAATGTAGAGCACTATCCCGAGTGCAAGACAGTTTTGTTGTGTTGAGTTGCGATTTGTTGGGAAAAGCTCACCAACTGAACGATGAACTTATCATGCCTTTACTCCACAAACACTTTTATCCGATGGCAGGATAGTGGATGTCCGGTACAAGGTACCAAAACTGTTGAGGAGTGGGCAAGATAAATGCCCCAAAGGAGAATGAAGATGATCTTGATGTTTATGCCAAGAAGAAAATGGACACAAACCATGACACATGTACAAGGAGATCCCAAAAGGCCCTAGAGACTTTCTTTTGGATCAGTCCACTTTTTTCGCCAGGGCTGCCTACTATCAATACCATCTTAAGGCATACCCTCGCAAAGTCTAGTGACCACAACATGATCGAGGGCATGCAATCAACATGTTGCATTTGTTTGATGTGCCACAAATTCAAAGTCATGAGCCTTATGGTTGAAACCATTAAGAGGACTGCAGGATCAAAAAGAAGTTGGGATATGCCCTATCCGGGAGTTGATTAACTCAAAGATGGGCAATGCAAATATCTATTGGATAAAGACATTTTCCAATTTATCCACTTTGAGGACAATGAGGTTTCATGAATGAGAATGATCCATCGCGCCACAAGAGAAGAAGGAGAAGGCAAGGAAGGAAAATGGATGCCAACTCAAGAGGAGGCATCAGTATTTTTAAGAACAAGCAGGAGCAGCTATACTTAATAGATCAACCCGAGGATTGAGAAGGATTGGCCACCTCACTCAAAATCGGAGAGCTTGAGAGAATCATAGAACAAAAGTTCTATAACTTAGATGTGAAAGTAATAGATTCACCGGGAGGAACTACAAGATGACATGGGAGAGGAAGGCAAAACAACAACCGATGCATTTGCCAGTGCCTAGAGCCCAGAGGTCATCCTCGTTCCTCGAACAAGAGCAACTTATCTCACCAGCCAACCTGCCACCACCCAAAGATTACATCACTCCACCCACTCCAATAACTTTTCCTCGGCTATCCCACTCCACCACCAAGATCAAGCCCGAGGTCGATCTAGCACTATGCATTTTCTATGAACTTTTGGTAACTTGTTGCCAAAGGGGAGAAAATGTATAGATCATAGGTTGAGAGAGAGTGTTGCTTTTGTTCTCTTGATTTGGTGGTTTTCAAACTTGTTTGCTTTTGGTTGCTTGATATACTATGTTTGTGAGACATTGATGATCATGTGTTTGATCATGCTACACTTATGCATGTTTGATGATATTATCTTATCTATCCTATGTGATCATTCACGTGCTTGGTGATGAGTGCATGTATTCATTTCAGATTTTTGAGGCCCACCAAGATGTATGTAATGGAAGAGTAACCCATGAGCCTAATTCCTTGTGCATTTGCAGTCCAAAGCAAATCATAATCTATGCACAAATTTAGGGGAGCTCTGCTTATCACATACTTCAAAGCGAATGTTTTTAATCTTTTATCATTTGTCGGTTGATCTATATGTTGTCATCAATTACCAAAAGGGGAGATTGAAAGTGCAACTATCCCTAGGTGGTTTTGGTAATTCATAACAAATATAGCTCATTGAGCTAATGCTATTCCAAGATGAACATTTGAAAGCTCAATGAATGGCATGGCATGGATGATGAAAGTGGATCCCTCAAAATGCTAAAAAGGGGATTGGCTCAAGCTCAAAAGCTCAAGACTCTTCATTTTATATTTTAGTGATTCAAGATCACATTGAGTCTATAGGAAAAGCCAATACTATCAAGGAGGGATGAGGTGTTGCTTAATGAGCCCTTGTTTCATGTGCTTAGTGATATGCTCCAAAACCCTCACTACTTTCTCACATCCACAATGACCTAAACCTAAAGCCAAAATCGGTCTCACGATTCTTCCAATCCCCGGCCACCGATTTCATATGTCATAGCCACCCACAAACCCTAGGAAAATCGGTTCAGAAGGGATCTCTCTCACCGAGATGGGATTGTAATTCTATTTCCCAGAATTTTCGGCTCACCGAAGAGCGGATCGTCCCACCGAATTGCAATGTAAACTCTTGCTTCCTTTGTAACATTTGTCTCACCAAAAGAGAAAATCGGTCCCACCGAAGTTTATCGACCAACTCTCCGTTAGTAATTACCAAAATCGGTCTCACCATTTGTGTAATCGGTCTCACCGAGATTGTTATGCCCAACCCAACCATATCGGTCCTACCGAGATGCATGTCACCCATCGAAAACCCTAACGGTCACTAGGTTTAAAAACCGGTCGACCGAAGTTTTTGATTCGGTCCCACCGAGATTGGTAAATTGTGTGTAAGGAATTTTTGTGGAGGTATATAACCCCTCCACCTCCTCTTCTTTTGTGGAGAGAGCCATCGACAAACCTACACTTCCAACTTACCATTTCGAGAGAACCACCACTCATGTGTTGAGCCAAGATATTCCATTCCTACCATATGAATCTTGATCTCAGCCTTCCCTGTTGCTTTCCACTCAAATCTTCTTTCCACCAGATCCAAATCCTAGAGAGAGTTGAGTTTGGGAGACTATCATTTGAAGCACAAGAGCAAGGAGTTCATCATCAACACACCATTTGTTACTTCTTGAGAGTGGTGTCTCCTAGATTGGCTAGGTGTCACTTGGGAGCCCCGACAAGATTGTGGAGTTGAACCAAGGAGTTTGTAAGGGCAAGGAATCGCCACTGTGAAGATCTACCGCTAGTGAGGCAAGTCCCGTGGGCAACCCCATGGGGGATAGACAAGGTTCCTGTGGACCCTTCGGGTGGAGCCTGTGGACTCGGAATGCTACCCTTCGTGGGTTGAAGTCTCCATCAACGTGGAGGTACGATGCACCACCCACGGAACCACCCAAAAACATCCGTGTTCCAATTGCCTTGAATCCTCCAAACCCTTCCCTTTACTTTCTTGCAAGTTGCATGCTTTAATTTCCGCTCAATATACTTTTGCATGCTTGCTTGAATTGTGTGATGATTGCTTGACTTGTCCTAAGATAGCTAAAATCGCCAAACTCTAAAACCGAAAAGGTTTTTTAATTGGTCAAGTAGTCTAATCCCCCAGACATACTTAAGGTCCTACACCTTCAAACGGAGGTATGGACCAGTGGGTCCCCATGGTCATCCTATCCAAGTAAAGTCATTTCTCCTCAAGGCGCTTCCCAACAACAAATTTTTCAACTTCCCGGTGGGAGCCCGTTTTAAACGGCAAATGCCATCCGCCCATCCATTCGCCGAACAAAGATACGCGAGGGCCCCGGGCCCAACCCGGCCCCTCCGCCCCCCATTTTTATATAAACCGCCCGGCCATAGCCGATATTGCATGCCCTTTTCCCCCCACATCTCCCACCATGGTTTTCCGCGCCCGGCCGGACGGGCGGTGGACCAAAGGAGATGGCAGCCATTGCCGCCGACCGCCGGCCGGGGTACCGGAGGACGACGACGCCCATGGGAAAGGTACGACGATCCCGCCCCCGCTCCAATCTCCCGGAAAAGACCATGACCCGGCGGCCTGCTCAATATGTGGACAGGGTGAGGCCGGCGGGAGGAGGCCCGGAGGCGAGCCGACGCCGCCCAAACCACCGTCCTATAGGAGCACCCGCAGCGGAGGAGCAATCCCGGGAGCGGGCGGAGCAGGAGGCGCGTTTCGACCTCTCGCCCGGAAGGGGGGCCAAGGCGGTACCGCATGCGGTGGCGGAGGCCGCCGCCACAAAGAGGCTAGCAAAGAGGGCGGCGAAGCGGGCGAGGCGCCGTTTTGGCGAGACCGAGGACGAGGCAGGGACAATGCCGCTGACGAAGTTCCCGCTCCGGCGCCGACGACGCTTCGCTGGGGCCCCGGGCGCCAACAACGAGGAAACACCGCCCCCGAGGCCCCCCGCCAACAACGGGGGAGACACGCCCAGCCGGGCCCCCCGCCATCAACGGGGGAGGATTTCCACCACCACGAGCGCCGCCCCGCAACGAACAAAGGATATCGCCGGGTTCCCGAGGCCCCGCCCGCTAACCAGGCCGCCCCCACGTAAAAGAGGAAGGTAGAACACGGTAGGGCCGCCGCCGTTCCGTAAGGCCACCGCTACCTCCGCAAGCTGTTAGGCGGGTTGACCATTGACGGCCGGTTAGCTTTTGGCGACATGGA
This sequence comes from Aegilops longissima, assembly GCA_021605205.1. NCBI lineage: Eukaryota > Viridiplantae > Streptophyta > Magnoliopsida > Poales > Poaceae > Aegilops > Aegilops longissima. The sequence continues at coordinate 8,297 of JAHIAM010010151.1, read as the reverse complement.
GCGAGATGCGCCGAGAAGAACGCTGTTTATTTTAAGCCGGGTTGCCAACACACCGGGCCCAACAGCCACATTGTTATGCAACCGATCCAGCTAAGCCAATGAAGTTTATTCGCCCGGGGACAGGGATAGCTTCGCATTAATTATACCCCCCTTTTTAGTTTTTTTTTCCAAAAGGAGGATGACTTTTCCGGATCCGAGATATGCCCCAAACACCCTTTTTAGTTGAATAATGTATGAAATGTAATGAACCGCATGTTTATATGAACCACCGTATGAATGAATTTACGATTAGTTCAATCCAGACACGGCATTGATGAACATGCAAAACAATGATTAGCATTATTCCTGTGGTGATCACCACGCTTGAAATTTAGTACCCTCCATTCTTTCTAGTCTCATACAAGTTTATTGAAAAAAGTATTCTACTACCAATCTTATAAAAAAGTATGCACTTTCACAATGGGTAAAAGGAATGTAGAGTACAAAGAGTTTGAGCAGCTTTTTAGGCTTCGCATTGCAACAAACACACAGTTCGCAATTATAGAGAAATTCAAAACAATCGATGATTATGCATCTCAATACTACGTCGCAATATTTACCAAACTAAAGAAAGAAAAAATTATCCGCCGCCCCTTTTGTTTCAAAAAAGGAAAGGGGTCCCATTCCAAAATATCAAAGCCAATTAATCTTTGGCCTAAAATCATAGCAAATTTTTCGACCAAAAAAAGGTTTGTTTTTCCCCATTTTCCCCAAATATCCCAAATGTTTCAAACGAAATTTTGGTGGGGAAATGGGCAAAGGTTTGCCAAATCAAAAAGGAAAAAAGCAAAACTATAATTTTCCACAAAAGGTTTCACCAAAAATGGAATCAAAAAATTGAAAAATTGCCTTGCGTACAAAAAAAATTTTTATTTCCAGGGATTTTCTTTTAGGGGAAGGGGATTGATTGTTTGTTGGGCCAAATTAAACCAGGGTCCACCCTTTAACAAGGAAGATTCCACAAGACTTGGCGATCAAGACAAGGACTCCCCCACCGCGATTCGGTTAGGACTTTGTTATCCTAGGCCTCTGCATTATATAAACCGAGCCAAAGCTAGTGAAGAGATATACAACAATCATACCATAGGCTAGCTTCTAGGTTAGCCTCACGATCTCGTGGTAGATCAACTTTAATACCATATCATCAAATCAATCAGGTGAAGTAGGGTTACCTCCATAGAGAGGCCCAACCGTAAACATCGTCCCTTGCTCCTTTACCATCCGCCTTTAGACGACAGTTCGGGACCCCTACCCAGATCCCCGGTTTTGGCAATCGACATTGGTGTTTATTGAGGGGTCAGGTTCCAAAAGGTCGATGGCTCGCTCGATATCAATCGCTTTCGACTTCGTCACCACCGACGTCACCTTGGTTCGACCAAGGACACCCCCTACCTCCGTCTGTTCGGATGAGGGCCTTCATCAACATCAGCTCCCCATCTCTATCAAGATCATGGAGGAATCATCCGGACCCGGGCTCAACGCCAACATTGCCCCCGCACCGGGTGTTTTCCTCGACAGCAACTTGTATCCGCCACCGCCTCCTCGAGCGTAGGTTTGAATTGCTTCGTGAAATAGGCGGAATTACATCTACAACAGCCACGCTAAATTTCGCCAGTTCGATGGAGGAATTCCGACAATCTATGATATACCGAGCCCCCAAAACTGGACGGAATCGGACGAGTTTGTTCTAGCTTGACCTCCTTTGAAGATCCAACCGCTGATCGATCCGGAATTCCTATATCTACCACCCTCAAATTTCAGCTCGATCCGACCGCCCAAACTCCGGGAACCTTCCGATTAGTGATCACCGGATCTTTTTCCCGGAAAACAACCACCCGAGTTCATCCTTTTTATTAACGGGATTTCGACATCCTTTTGAAGGAAGTTTTGTATGGGGTATTGTGTTTTGTTCCTAACACATCCCACTAACTTTAAAATCTTTAAACATGATCTTCAACATCATGCCGGGTCAAACCAGTCCGCAATATTTTCCACGGCCGACTCCTTGAACGGCACTTTGTTGAGCCGAGCTCAACCTTCATCATCACTCGGTAACAAGAGTCCGCATCGCTGGGATAAATCATCACCAACATCGCGCCCCACGGATTACACGGAGCGGCATCCGCCGCCAAACGGCCCATAAGCCGCATCAACCACGCCACGACCTGATCGCGGGGCACTATTGCTTCTTCGTTGGTGTCCATCCGCCGATACACATCTCGGTTGGACCGGGCCGCCATCTCCATCAACCTTCCGACACTTGCCACTAGCCGACCAGTCACACGTTAGCCGGACCGAGGGCTTTGCCCGGGCGAGCCAACCTTTGCCAAGACCATGGCGCTTTATCGCCCATCGTGCAATGGGTGCCGGATCGAGTCCCAATTTTGGGAATCACCTTCCTTGGACTACAAAAAACCAGGTATTAATCCCATTTTTGCTTGTTTGGGTTCATTTTTCCCAAGGAATTATTATCGGTTTGTCCATCATATGACAGTGTCTATCAAATGGTGCAACGACCGATGGTGGTTCGGCCGGCCAGACATAGTCCCAACGCCGATCCACTGACCGATTGTGAATTCAGGTTTGCTTTACAAGATCACCCGCCCCGTCGAATTGACTTCCGCCAGCCATATTTCTTTTATTACTCACTTTGCATAAATTATTTATTATGCAATGATTTTTTTAATTATCATTATTTATTATCTCCGGTTTGCACCATTTTTGTGCAAGAAATGATCCGGGACTTCCCCATCCGGCCCGAGACCGTTATGTCACCACTTTGGGTCGAGCCTCCGCTCCGCCACCCTGGACCCTTGGGGATGGAACCTTGTCCCATATCAAGCTCGGATCCCCATCAATACCAACACATTAACCAGCTAAGTCGCTTATGCTCAAAGCTTTTTTCTAACTTGTGTTCTTCACCAAGCATTATACTTTTTGGAAAAATGTTGCTTGTAAAAATTTTTGTCCAAACTTTGTTTGTGACGATAAATTCAAATACCCAATTCATTTGGGGCTTCTTCATGAAGCTTTTCCTCTTGCATATGATTATACTTGTACGGCTTGCCCTTTGTTCGTATTACGCCACAATATGCACCAATTGATTTTGCGATTTGAAGCTGGGTTTCGCCTCCCGTGTTTACCCCACGCCCCGATTGTTCGGCTAGGGAGTAAAGGAGCACCTCGATTGTCACGATCGGGTCATCCAGCCACCGACCGGTAAGGAAAGCTAGCGCCTTATAGTTTTCAATGATGGTCGCCACAAGGAACTCATGAGTACAAAAATCTATTGCACAAGTCTCATAATAACAATGAGCACCAAGAAAGGTATCGGTGGGGGTACTATTTTCTTCAAGATGCTTTACACTTCGCAGAATATAGCATAAGTTCCCCGAGCGCTTTGTCTCTTAAACCTTTATGGCCGATTGCCGGTTATTGGAAACACCCGGATATTCTCGGATGGAGTATATAAATTTTCGTCCTGATCAAGAGGGGAACCGACTCGGTTAAGACGCTTTAAAGTTCGTTGAACATAGATATGATATAAGTACTTGCATCAATCATTCTTTACCCAAGTCACTTGGGGCTCTTAAATTTATATGGCCGTTTATGATAAGTGTTCTTCTTCTTAGTCGCTAAAGTTTTATTATTATTATTATTTTAATTATCACTCCTTTTTTCGAACGGCGGGGTCACAGGGAGCCAATTTTCTCTCAAAGCCGCTAGAGTTTAGTTTGCTAAACCGCCTAATGAAAGTACCCCTCGGATAGGAGGTTGAAGCGAGGTGACCCGCTTGAAGTCTTGAGATGATGTATCATGTTGCACCGTAATTTTGTTTTTAAGGCCTTTTTGATTGGCACCAACACTTGATCTCGCTCGACGCAAGTTTTTACGTTTTTGGTTTTCCAAGCTTATGGCACTTTTTAAACTATTTTGTGTTTTCAGACAAGTCTCAAGCAACGGACACCTTTAGAGATTCAACAAAAAACATTTCGGATATTGCTATATATGCATCGGTTTCAATTGTGTCTTCGGTCAATAGTTGGGCGTTCGCCCCGCTTGCCTCTCGCCCGCTTTGTTCGCTAGGGTGCAAAGGAGAACCATCGCATTGTGCTTCCAAACACATGGTTAAGACCTGGAGAAAGTGAAAGCGATTCACAATAAAAACGGCCGATCCGATGACGGTGTTAAACGACGGCCATTCATAATAATGGTCAAGTGTTTACGGCTTGACCTCGATCCGCCAACACTACCGGGGCTATTAATGCCTCCCAAACTAAATCCGATATTTTGTTTACATTGAGCGAGGTTTCATGATCATGCTTAATGACAACCCAAAGAAAGGAACCGATAGGGACTATTTTCTTGGAAGACATTTCTTCGTTAAATAGTAAATAAATATCTCTCCCGCTTTGGTTTATAAAACCCTGGCCATATTGCCTTGTTTGTTGTAAATCGCCCTCATAAAGGCTTTATAAAGTAGATAAACACCTCGCTATCCGAGGAGGTGGAAGCCATGGTCGGTCAACAAAGTTTTGTACAATGCGGATCCGAGCATTAATGACGAAAGAACTTGGATACATAGAGTCATTACACATAATTTGTGATTTTACTATGAATATCAATTCATCGCCACCCGTGCCCGCATTAAGGCTCGGGGCTACTGGCTTTGCTTATTATTTACAAATATTAGGCAATCGATCCTCGATCCGTGTTGCCACCACCAAGGTCTGGGGTTACCGCATTCCTTCAATGCGAAAATTTGAAGTGTAAACATCCAGGAGATTTTGATCCTGGATCCCGCACCCAACCCGAGTCTTGAGGACGACCGCTTTTGTGTCCCGTATTCGCGAAGGGACTTGATCCTGACCGATTTTGCAAATCAACCTAGTCTCAAGAGCTACGGGATCAGGGTTGTCTGTCAAACCGAGGATCTCGGTAGGGGGTCCCAATCAAGGCAGGCGATGGTAAAGAGGCAAGGGGATGTTTACCTGTGTTCGGGCCCTTTGATGGAGGTAAAACCCACGCCCGCTTGATTGATATTGATATTGTGGATGTTTACAAGAGTGGATCTACCACAGATCAAGGAGGCTAAACCCTAGAAAGCCTATGGTATGATTGTAAGGGTTGTTGATTGTAGTCCCACGGACTAAAGCCATCCGGTTTATATAGAACCGGAGAGGGCTAGGGTTACATGGAGTCGGGTTACAATGGTAGGAGATCTACATATCCAGACGCCAAGCTTGCCTTCCACGCCAAGGAAAGTCCCATCCCGACACGGGTGAAGTCTTCAATCTTCTATCTTCATAGTCTTGGAGTCCGTCGATGATGATAGTCCGCCGATGATAGTCCGCCGATGATGGTAGTCCGCCATCCGACACCCCTAATCCGACTCCTCAAGAGCCCCAACCAGGCTTCAATGACGAAAGTCCAAAGATGCATGTAGTCTTCGCGCGAAGGGGTTTTTGTTCCATGTATCCGAAGGTCCCGATTCCATCAATGGTATCTGGCTTCCACGCCTAATAATGGCCTTCTTCCATTTAAAATGTGAAAAGCCGGTGTCTTTTATGTTTTACCCCTAGTTGCGAACAATCTCCAAGGGAGGTAAGAATCAGATCCAAATCACCATCTTCCTCTCGAAAGACTCCACGCTCCCACCAAGAATCCATTCCATCATGGACCCTCAACGCGCTTCTTCCGGCCCCGCCCTTTTGCCGAGATTGGAGGAGATGCTGCTCGCAAACGAGCGGTGAAGCTCCAAATGGGGGAATCTCCTCCGCCTTCATAGTTGCCGAAAGGGGCTAGCCACCCAAAAGGTGGGAAGCAAGCGGAGGTTACCCCTAATCCCAACAAAGGGGAGCGGGCTTGGCCCCATCCATAAGGGGCCGATTTACATCCATTCCTCCGGCCCGGAGTTTATGGCCCACCACCCACGCCCCCAATCCCATATTATGGGTTATGTAGCTCTTCAGCTTTTCCCGGCGCCGAGCCCCACTTCGCTAGGAAGAGGTTGTTTTGCCTTGACCCCGCCTCCACGAGGGGTCCATATATCAAGTGGGCAGCCCAAATATGGGATTGCCGGGACCGGATATCCATCCGAACCCTAAGAAGGCGCCCAAGATTGGCCTTTCTAATGGTTTTATAGAAGACGCCCGCTGCCGACCTCTGATCGCCTCCCGGAGTTCAGAATGCTCCTCAAGAAACGCCTTTAGTTGGTCCGGAGCCCCCGACCGGAGGAAGACAAGAGCGCCCATTATTTGATGGGCCAATAATTATCGCCCATGGTTGACCATGATTGGAATCATGGCAACATGCATTACACGGGGTGCAGCCACTACAATAAAGGGCCACCCCATGGGATTTCAACGGGAGGACGATGCACCCCTTTGGGCCCGAAGGGTTTGGATTCGGCCAAGATCCGCGACGATCTTGTCCGCCTGTATAAGGGGGAGAAGGAGGATTTCTTAAGAACCGCTAAATGGGTTTTCCATGAATAATCCCCGTGGGTGAACACTCAGGGGTCGGACCTGGGCCTTTCAAACTTAAGTTTCTTATAGTGTGTTCTTTTTCACGCAGAACTGGCTTACCGGGAGGGTGAAGTCCGCCCGCAACCCGAGGATCCAGAGATTCCGGATCCGCCCCCAAGAGGATCCGACATAAAGGTGGAGCTAATCGATGGGGTGTTCCACCCTCAAGATGGAAATGCTTTAGTCACCATCCGGCCGACTATCCCGACTATATCCGCTTCCGTGATTGCGGCAAGCCTTGACACCGCTATTCCCATTGCTTATTTCACCACCGAATGATGGCATCGGCGGAGGCGCCTAGGGCGAGAAGCCGAGCTCGGTGGTGACCAACAAGGGCCGCTCGACCAAGAGGCGGAAGAGGAGCGCGGATCAAACCCGCCGCAAAGGTATAGCTCACAATTCAGTATTTGGAGCAACGCCCTAGGAAGCGCTTGAGTGCCTGATTTTATAGGGAAAAAGCCCCGGACTACAGCGTGAAAGTTGTCAATCCAACTCTACCAGGCCCCGCACCGGTCGAGGGGAGGCGGGCCGACCCTCCGACGGAGGATGCCGAAGACGTCCGCCACCAAGTCTGAGGTGGAGAGTCCCCAATCACAGCGCCAGAAAGTATTTCGGACGGTGCTTTCCCCGAGGCGCTGAATGCCTTTAAACGGGGACGCGACCTTCGGTTGCTCAAGATAGTTTTACCAGAGAACGAGCAGATGTAAAAGACATACGGTAAGAGAATTTGATAGTTATATACCAAGACCCCAGACTTAAAGTAGTTATATTAACTGATTTAAGGATCATATGAAACGAGGATTTACCGGAAGAATACCCGACTCTTGGGAGTTGCAAGAGTGCAAGGCCCAACTTGAGGTCAGCCGCAGGGAGGAAACGCAGGACCTCTCCAACCCATTATTTTAGAAAGATAAGTAATTTGGCCGCTATGCAAGTCTAAAAGCGACAGGGGACAAGATCCGGACAGAAGAACTTCGCGCCAACTAAAGGTCGGGAGAGGGTGCCGTAAAGATGAAAGAAACAAGCTCCAGGATGCCCATGCCCAGCTTGGAGAAGAGCGAAAGGCTCGGGCCGAAAGGTCGCGTTAGAGAATCAACGGCCCCAAGGAATATAGTAGGCTTGAGCAACCCTTTGAAAAGAAGAGTTGCGAGGAAGTCAATTTGAAATATATCGAGGTATGCCAAAAGTCGCCCCTGGAGGAGATGCCGAAAACGGGTGATCAACTTCCCGAATTGTTGCAACCATCAACGAGTTCGGGCAGCTATGAGCGCGCCATCCGCGTTATGGCCAGCCTTTCCATACCCAGGGTCTTGGGAGCTTATGGAGAAGCTGGGAGGCGGCCCATTTATGGAAGATTTCCCCGCCAAGGTGCCGGGAGGATGCCATGGTAAAGACGCTGACAAGAAGGCGGATCCCAACCACATGGCAAGTCGGACTGGGGCCTGATGGGAAGGAGATCCTGAGTTTAGTATACGCCAAGTGGAGTTGGGCTTAAATTTTCCCAACAGGATCAGAATTAGACAACCCGTTAGACGGATTGAGGAAGAATACAATCAATTTGACAATGTATTATAAAATGACATAAAAATGCCTTCTAGCCGGATTGTAGATCGCTTGTCTTTCCGACTTTTTCGTTCACTCGGGACCCTAGAGTCCGAGTGTGTCCGAATACCTCGCTTATGAAACAACCGGGTATGCATGGAGACCAAAGGGGGGTCAGGTTTTATCGCA
>JAHIAM010010148.1:0-10719 GCA_021605205.1 Aegilops longissima | reverse complement strand
GCTCTATGCAACCATATTAACGAACACCAATGATGAGGACATGACTACCTTGGATGAGACCAAAATATTGCATACATGCATATTTTAAGTGATTTCTAGTGCAAACTATTCAATAATATATTTATGTTATCCAGGACAAAAATATTTACAAACTTTTGTGCCATGTCTAATTGCAGGTGTATGGGACATTTGTACAATCCACATATGAAGATAAGGGAGAAAGAGATGTTTACCTGCTGTTCAAAAAGTTTTCCACGTCACTTTTGGCCCAAGAGAAGATAGAGTCCAAGTCTCCACGTTCTGACTCAGATTCGGACTGCACAGACATACCTGACTCAAAACGTCTATAATTTTTCATACGGACTCCAAATTGGTTGATTCTTTTTGTTGGAAAATAGATTTGGCATTTTCCAACCCAATTGGAATCACCTTAAAATCCGTCCGGAGCGGAGTTATAAAAACAATCTGATGCTGCAGAATCCGAGTCAAACTACAAGTCCAAAGGTTTACGCACCTCCGCTTGGGCCCATTGGCCTTGTACGACCTAGGGTTAGTTTTAGGCTGCCTTGGGACGCCTCCCACCTCCTTGGCCATTGCTCCTATATGTAGATCCATCTAGTAGCTTTTTCCTTGGGATTTGTTTAGTTAAAGTTAGCCATTGCAACTTGGATTCTTTGTGTCCAACGACCAGCCAAGACCCCACGGATCCCCACCATTATCAATACTTCATATATATTCGCAATATTCAGATTGCTTTATCATATTCTTGCTTGTTCTTCGATTGCTTGCAGGAATAGACCTTCGTGGTCGGTTGATCGTGTCCAGCGGGTCAATAACCCTCGGAGTTGGTTTAGCGACTAAGGCGCAACGTCGCACGTTTAGTCGGATCGCAAAGTCGCTCCACCAAATCGATAGTTATCACCTCATCAAAGATCGACACCTCGCCTATCAAGTGGATCAGTTTTCAGGTTCCGTGAGAATTTCCAATTATCCCTAGATTAGATTTATTTTCTTACCTATTGTCCAAGAAAAGCAAAAAAGTTAGATCTATTCATCATTTGTCCTAGCCAGTCCAAGCCTTTGCAATTTTCTTTTCATTGTTTGCATTATTGAATTATCGGTTGCATCCGGTCGAGTTGTGGTCTTAGTGTCTTGTTCCTTTAGAGTTTCGAAGTTCTGTTCAATTAGTCACGCCGCTGCATCATTATCCTTCCGCTGTCCACCATCCCATCCATTAATTTATCACGTAAGACGTTCATTGTCATAATCATAGTTGAGGTCATTCACATCTTCCCGATCCAATCTGCATCTTATCCAGTTTGTCTTGGAAAGAGGGAGAAAAAAGATAGAGAAAAAAAAGAGAAAAAGGAAAGAAAAAAAGAAAACGAGAGAAGAAAAGAAAAAAGCGTGAGAAAAAAAGAGAGGAAAAAACCGGATCTATCTAGAATCAATCTCGTACCTGAATTCGGATTGAATCTGTTTTGCACACTGTTCAGTAAAACAGGTGTATCTTCCTCATACGGTCCGTTTTGACTGTGAGTACTCAAATTAAAGCTAGAGAGAGGCGATCTAAATAGTTGCAGAAGCTAGTTCAATATTTGACACCTCAAAATCGGCTTCTAAATAGGTGTTTTGCCCTCTAAGTTCGTGAACACAGCTTGTTCCAATTTTTCAGGCCAGTTTTAGAATTCTTTGACTCTCATATCAACTCGGAATTGAGTGATTCTTTTGCATTGGAAAGCTTGAGTTAGTAGCATTCTTTGAAAGAATTTATCACAAAATTGGCTCAAACTTTTCAAGAGGAAAGTTGGAGAGAGTTGTTGTATGTCCTGCTTGGCGGTTTTTTCATCATTATCTTCACTGCCGCAGGATCTTCACTTATATCTTGCTGTCAAGAGCTACTTAGTATCCTTCATTGATGCTAGTTGTGCTATGCCGTGACCTCATTAGTGTTCTAGGCTCGCCTCTAGTCCGGCCAGCCTATGACCAGCACAGCCTTTGAGCGTTATTCAACATTGCATCTTTGAATTGATTATTGCTAATCTTTTGCTACCATATATAGCCAACCCAGCTCCACATATTTCTACACTGTATACGTGACGCTTCCCTGGCAATCGCTACTCAATATTCGAGTTACTTGACACCGCTGGTTGCCGATCACCGCTGCATGGTAAGAACTTGTAAGACATTGATATTTGCTTTACTGTGGCGTTACCACCACATCCTAGTAGTTATAGGAACATTATTTTGGATTTTGTTTCTTGTTCTACTAATCATGACAAGATCCAGAGTCAATTCATGGGCTTTGTCGATCAGGAGACATGCCACCACCTATGCAAATACCACAACCGCCAAGAGGTGCACAAACATCCAAATGCACATGATCAGGTTCATGTTTCTATACCACCATTTAATCCCTTTAGACCTCCTTTATATATTGAATGGGAGTTAGACAAATAATATATTTTTCCCATAATTTTGATGAACGAAAAAGTTATGGTTGCGGTTGGTTCTTTCACTGGTTATGCTCTAGTTTGGTGGAGGAATATTGTCGGTTACACCCTGATTATGTACCTGATACTTGGGATGATTTAAAACATGTCATGAGAGATAGATTCCGATGTTTATTATACTGTGGCATGATTAAAAATGGAACATTTAAAACAAGGTAGTGACACCGGAATAAAATATTATGATGATTTACAAACTACCTTGTTGCACTATTTTTAAAGAAAGTGAAGAAGATTTTATGGATAGATTTTGGGAGGATTAAACCATAATATTCAGGAGATACTAATTCATGAAGAGTGTTATCCTATGGACCATTTGTTTGCCTTGCTTGCAAAGCTGAACAGGAAATAAAACGACGTGTTGCCCAAAGGAGAACAAGGACAATGCACATTCCAACTGTTGATACAAATGTTTATTCAACTACTAGGGATTTATGACAACCACATCCGTTGTTGCGAGGACTACATCATCTCCACCATGTGACACATCACCATCGAGAGTGCCTGCATCATCTGAGTTGACTATAAGAGGTAATGACAAAGGTACAGATTTTCCACTTTTACATGAGAATGATGCATGCCTAGTTAACTTGAATACATCATGTGTTGAGCTACCCACTACTTTGATCACACCACCTATTTTAGAGGATTATATTGATAATTTGACTTTGCCATGTGATCAAACAACTGAAATACCAACAATTTTGAGAGCACCCATTGAATTAACTATTGATGCAAAAGAATCAATGTTTAATCATTTTGATACGACCTCTAATCTTGGTGATGATTCTGTGTCGAATGACTCATTGCATGTTTGCTTATCTAAGCATGTTGTAGCATGTAAATTTGATTCAAATAAGGTTTATTCACCAATGTTGGGATGGTTTAATGATGAACATTGTCAATCTCTTTGAAATAAATAAGAGCTTCACTTATATGTGCAAACTGAGTTGCAGTATTTTCAAGCCTTCTAGTTCTTGTGCTAATTTGTTGGCTTTAGATTTTATGAACTATGCAAGTTACTCATCTATTCATGTGTCATATATGCAAAAATCAAGGGAAGTAAAATGGATGACGATAATATACAACATGTACACCTTGTCTCTTTTGTTAGCCACATTTCAGATTAAGCAACGGAGGACGGGCTTTGTTTTCAAAAAGGGAGGATGATGAGGACATGACTACCTTTGATGAGACCAAAAATATTGCATACATGATTTTCGGTGATTTCTAGTGCAAACTATTCAATAATATATTTATGTTATCCAGGACAAAAATACTTCACAAACTTTTGTGCCATGTCTAATTGCAGGTGGGGACATTTGTACAATCCACATATGAAGATAAGGGAGAAAGAGATGTTTCCTGCTGTTCAAAAAGTTCTCTCACGTCACTTTTGGCCCAAGAGAAGATAGAGTCCAAGTCTCTCACGTTCTGGACTCAGATTCGGACTGCAAACATACCTGACTCAAAACGTCTATAACTTTTTCATACGGACTCAAATTGGTTGATTCTTTTTGTTGGAAAATAGATTTCGTGCATTTTCCAACCCAATTGGAATCACCTTAAAATCCGTCCCGGAGCGTTGAGTTATAGACGAAACAATCTGATGCTGCAGCAGAATCCGAGTCAAACTACAAGTCCAAAGGTGTTAACCCTCCGCTTGGGCCCATTGGCCTTGTACGACCTAGGGTTAGTTTTAGGCTGCCTTGGGACGTCCTCCCACCTTTGGCCGCCACCCCTTGCTCCTATATAAGTAGATCCATCTAGTAGCTTTTTCCTTGGGATTTGTTTAGTTAAAGTTAGCCATTGCAACTTCGCGGTACTTCGTTGTGTCCAACGACCAGACCAAGACCGCCACGGATCCCCACCATTATCAATACTTCATATATTTCGCAATATTCAGATTGCTTTATCATATTCTTGCTTGTTCTTCGATTGCTTGCAGGAATAGACCTTCGTGGTCGGTTGATCGTGCTCCAACAGGGTCAATAACCTCTCGGAGTTTTAGCGATTGCAAGGCGCAACGTCCGGGCACGCTTATAGTCGGATCCAAAGTCGCTCCACCAAATCGATAGTTATCACCTCATCGAAAGATCGACACCCGCCTATCACCACATCAATTATTTAGTTCTCTCGTTATGTACCCAACAATATTAAATGTTATTAAACATGGCAAGGTGAAGCATAATTAAACTACCTATTTAGACAAGTTTAAATGAGGCCGGAAACAACAAACGATAATTCCGAAAATCCTCATGTCATTTAGCAATTTTAAGAAAACAACAATTTTAAACATTTTAAATGTTGTTATCATGATGCGGATGACATATGCAAATCTTATGCAATTTTATGAAAATGTTGACATCTTTGATAGGGAGCATTTGGTCACCATGGCGGAAAAAAGGGTGCCACCAACGATAACAAAAAATGGCGCCACCAAATTCGGGTCCCCGAACTCGATTGAGATACCGGCAAGAGAGAAGTGTGCGGATGTGTGGAACACGCAAGAGATGGGGAGTGATCCCAGATACCGGTGTCCCACATGACGGTGGCATGGCAAACGAGGAACGGCAAAGACAATTCGGTCACGGGCAAAAACTTGAGCATCTCATACAACACACAAGCATTCGGTCCACGGTTGATCATCTCGAGGTTATACCTTCGCGATGCCGGGCTTCAAAATCGCCGATGGGGACGCAAGACGTAGGGGAAGTAGTCGTAACGCTTTCAGAATGTTCGGGTCGCCGGTAGTTGTAAGAGTCGTTGTTGACTTCACGGATCGAGGTCTCCGGACGAAGCGGTATTGGCGCCTCATCATTTTGTCGTAGTCGGACTTGATAAAAATGCACACCGCCGCAATGGTACTTGACGGAAGAAAACACCTGACGGGGTACCCCAACTTGGCGATCGGGTCGGGTAAGTTTTGCGGTAGAGGTACTTTTAACTTGAGGTGATCTTGGCTTGAGGGAAAACATACGAGACTTGGGCGACGCTAGGCATCGGGATCAGGAGCAAAGGAGGCCGGGCTCCCGGACGGCCAGGCGGCTTGGCAGGGGGCAGCAAGCTCGCGGGTCTGGGCGCCGACGGGAGACGGGAGGCGGGGTTTGGACAAAACGCAGACCACAAAGATCTTGGGCGGGGCAGGCCGGGCCTTTGAGTTGGCCGGAGAGGACGGCCTGGGCAAAGCGGACGACGCTTAGGTTGGGGGACGGAGGACGGAGGAGCTTCGGCGAGGACCGCCGAGGAGGAGCGAGGCCTGACCCTAGGGCGCCGGATGGAGGCAGGCCGGGATGGACGGGACCGGGCGCGAGGCTTCAAGGAGAGGAGGAGAGGATGGGGCAAGGGCGCCGCCCTTCCGAATGGGCAAGGTGCAGGAACGAGAGGGAGATGAGATGGGGATCGACAACGAGGGAGTGTTGGGGAACGAGTAATTTCAAAAATTTTCCTACGATCACGCAAGACCATGGTGATGGCATAGCAACGAGAGGGAAGAGGTCCGCCCACGCACTGTAGACCAAAGCGAAGCGTTATAACAACGCTGTTGATGTAGTCCACGCCTTCACGACCCACCGATCCAAGCACCGAACGGACGGCACCCGGTTCTGCACACGCTCAGCCGATGACATCCCCGGACCCGATCCAGCAAAGTGTGGGATGAGTTCCACAAGACGACGGGCGGGGACGATGATGATGCTCCACCGACGAGGCTTTCCCTTGCTCCGCGACAATGATTCTCCCGCAGAGGCTTCACCTAAGCCCGACGATATGACCGAGGTGGAATATGGTGGAAGGGGCACCCCAGGCAAGGAAAGATCCAGAGATCAACTTGTGTGTCATGGGGTGCCCCCCCCTCAGAATAAAGGAGGGAAGGGAGGCTGGCGGCCACCTTATGGCTGGCCGGGAGTCCTACTCCCACCCGAGTAGGATTCCCCAATCCTAGTCCAACTAGGGACCAAGGGGAGGGAGAGGCCACCCCTTCTCCTAATCCTAATAGGACTAGGAAGGGGGGCGCCAGCATATGGCCCCTTTTCTTTCCCCCAGGCCCATCAAGGCCCATTGACTTTGGAGGTTCCGAACCTTCCTTGCATCTTAAAAATTCCCAATTTCACCCGGAGTGATTCCGAGTCCAAACATAGGCTTCCAATATATCAATCTTTATGTCTCGACCATTTCGAGACCCCATGTCCGTGATCTCATCCGGACTCAACAACCTTCGTACATCAATATCATATAAACTCATAATAACCCCATCAAACGTTGTTGCGGGATTCCCGGTTCGAGAACTATGTAGACATGACCGGACACTTTCCCGGTCAATAACCAATAACCGGATGCCCATATTGGTTCCTACATATTCTACGAAGATCTTTATCGGTCGACCAAGCATAACAACATACGTTGTTCCCTTTGTCATCGGATAAAATTTGCCCGAGATTCATCGTTCAGATCCAATACCTAGTTCAATCTGCATCGCAAGTTCTTTTTCGCCCCGTAATACATCATCTCACAACTAACACATTTAGTTGCAATGTTTGCAAGGCTTATGTGATGTGCATTACCGAGGGGCCCGAGATACCTTCCCACAATCGGAGGACAAACCTAATCTCAAATATGCCAACCCAACAATTACCTTCGGAGACACCCGTAATGCACCTTTATAATCACCCAAATTGCCAGGACGCTTGGTAGCACCCAAAGTGTTCCTGGCAAACGGGAGTTGCATAATCTCATAGTCATAGGAACATGTATAAGTCATGAAGAAAAGCACTAGCAACAAACTATACGATCAAAGGCTATGCTAATGGAATGGGTCATGTCAATCGATCATTCAACTAATGATGTGATCCCATTAATCAAATAACAACTCCTTGTTCATGGTTAGGAAACATAACCATCTTTGATTAACGAGCTAGTCAAGTAGAGGCATACTAGTGACACCAGAGGTTTATGTATTCACACATGTATTATGTTTCCTTAATACAATTCTAGCATGAATAATAAACATTTATCATGATATAAGGAAATAAATAATAACATTTATTATTGCCTCTAGGGCATATTTCCCGCCTCCCACTTGCACTAGAGTCAAAATCTAGATTACACAAGAATGATTCTAACACCCATGGAGTCTTGGTGCCGATCATGTTTTGCTTGGAAGAGGCTTAGTCAACGGTTCCGCAAATTCGATCCGTATGTATCTTGCATATCTCTATGTCTCCCACCGACCAAACCCGGATGGAGTTGAAGCGCCTTTTGATGTGTTGGTCTTTGTAAATCTGGATTCCTTTGCCAAGGCAATTGCACCAAGATTGTCACAAAAGATTTTCATTGGACCCATACACTAGGTACAACACCTAGATCGGATATGAACTCCTTCATCCGATTCCTTCATTAGCTGCCCAAGCAGCATGTACTCCCTTCACATGTAGATCCCGAACGACGCTTTGTTTGGAACTGCACCAACCGACAGCCCACCGCTTAATGTAAATACGATCCGTTTATTTAGAATCGTCCCTTGTCAAAGCTTGCATCGACGTAACTGCCTTTACGAAGCTCTTTGTCACCGCTTAAATGAGAAACATATCCTTAGTTCTTCTCAAGTACTTAAGGATGTTCTCCGGTCCAAAGGATCCACCCCGGATTACTTTGGTACCGCCGCTAAACTTACAAAGAAGGCACACATCAGGTCCGTACACAAGATTGCATACATGATAGAGCCTATGGTGAAGCATAGGAACATCTTTCATTTTCTCTATCTTCGGGTGGTCGGGCATTGAGTCTTACTCAATTTCACACCTTGTAATACCGCAAGAACCCTTTCTTGCCTCGATCCATTTTGAACTTTTTCAAAACTTTATCAAGGTATGTGCTTTGTGAAAGTCCTATTAAGCCGCCTTGATCTATCTCTATAGATCTTAATGCCCAATATGTAAGCAGCTTCACCGAGGTCTTTCATCGAAAAACTTATTCAAGTATCCCTTTATGCTATCCAGAATTCTATATCATTTCCGATCAATAATATGTCATCCACATATAATATCGAAATGCTACAGAGCTCCCACTCACTTTCTTGTAAATACAAAGCCCAAAAGTCCAGATAAAACCAAATGCTTTGATCACACTATCAAAACGCTTATTCCAACTCCGAGAGGCTTGCACCACCATAAATGGATCCGGAGCTTGCACACTTTGTTAGCTCCCTTTGGATCGACAAAACCTTCTCGTTGCATCATATACAACTCTTCTTCCAAATCCATTCAGAATGCAGTTTAACATCCATTTGCCAAATTTCATAATCATAAAATGCGAATTGCTAACATGATTCGGACGGACTTAAGCATCGCCACGGGTGAGAAGGTCTCATCGAGTCAATCCCTTGAACTTGTCGAAAACCTTTTGCAACAAGTCGAGCTTTATAGAAAGAATATTACCATCACGCCTTCTTCTTGAAGATCCATTTATTCTCAATTGCTTGCCGATCATCGGGCAAGTCAACCAAAGTCCATACTTTGTTCTCATACATGGATCCCATCTCGATTTCATGGCCTCAAGCCATTTTGTGGAATCTGGGCTCACCATTGCTTCTTCATAGTTCGAGGTTCATCATGTCCTAGTAACATGACTTCCAAAATAGGATTACCGCATCAACCGGTGCGGATCTTGCTCGTTGATCACGGTTCGAGAAATTTGATCCAAGTTTCATGATCATCATCATTAGCTTCCTCCCTATTTTGGTAGGTGTCAGTAAACTGTTTTTGGAGACTACTTCAATAAGGGAGTAGATACGTTATCTCATCAAGTTCTACTTTCCTCCCACTCACTTTTTCGTGAGAAACTCTTTCTCCAAAAAGTTTCCAATTTAGCAACAAAAATCTTGCCTTCGGATCTATGATAGAAGGTGTACCCAATGCCTCCTTTGGGTATCCTATGAAGACACATTCGATTTGGGTTCGAGCTTATCAGGTTGAAGCTTTTTCACATAAGCATCGCAGCCCCAAACTTTCGTAAACGACAACTTTGGTTTCTTGCCAAACCATAGTTCATAAGGCCCGCCTCAACGGATTTAGATGGTGCCCTATTTAAAGTGAATGTAGCCGCTCTAAAGCATAACCCCAAAACGATAGCGTAAATCAAGAAGAGACATCATAGATCGCACCATATCTAATAAAGTACGACACGACGCTCGGACACACCATTACGCTAGGTGTTCGGTGGCAAGTTGTAAACTATTCCGCATTGTTTCAAATGTAGGCCAAACTCAGAACTCAAATATTCTCCTCCACGATCGATCAGAAACTTTATTTTCTTGTTACGATGATTTTCCACTTCACTCAAATTCTTGAACTTTTCAAATGTTTGATTTGTGTTTCATTAAGTAGATATACCCATATCGCTCAAATCATCCGTGAAGGTGAGAAAATAACGATATCCGCCATTTAGCCTCAACATTCATTGACCACTACATCAAGATGTATGATTTCCAATAAACTGTTCTTTCCATAGTTCCGAGAACGGTGTTTTAGTCATCTTGCCCATAAGGCACGGTTCGAAGTGCCAAGTGATTCATAATCAAGTGACTCCAAAAGTCCATCAAGATGGAGTTTCTTCATGCGCTTTAACCGATATGACCTAAACGGCAAAGGCACAAATAAGTTGCACCATCATTATCAACTCTGATCTTTTGGTTTCAACATTATGAATATGTGTATCACTACTATCAAGATTAAGTAAAACAAACCATTCTTCAATGGTGCATGACCATAAAAGATATTATTCATATAAATAGAACAACCATTATTCTCCGATTTAATGAATAACCGCCTCGCATCAAACAAGATCCAGATATAATGTTCATGCTCAACGATGGTACTAAATAACAATTATTTAGGTCTAATACTAATCCCAAGGTAGATGTAGAGGTAGCGCGATCGCGATCACATCGACTTTGGAACCATTTCCCACGCCAAGATCGTCACCTCGCCCTTAGCCAATCTTCGCTAATCCGAGCCCTGCTTCGAGTTGCAAATATTAGCAATGTAACCAAGATTAAATACCCAAAAGCTATCGCGAGTATTAGTAAGGTAACATCAATAACAAGTATATCACATATACCTTTGTTAACCTTGCCATCCTTCTTATCCGCCAAATACTTGGGGCAGTTCCGCTCAAAGGACCAGCCGCTTGCAATAGAAGCACCGCCGTTTAG
>JAHIAM010010147.1:0-14880 GCA_021605205.1 Aegilops longissima | reverse complement strand
ATTTAAAGTGAATGTAGCTGTCAGAGCGATCCCCAAAATGATAGCTAAGTCAGAAGAGACATCATAGATCGCACATATCCAATAGAGTGCGACACGACGCTCGACACACGCTACGCTGAGGTGTTCCAGCGGCGTGAGTTGTGAAACGATTCCACATTTCCTCAAGGTGTACCAAATTCGTGACTTAAATATTCTCCCACGATCTGATCGCAAGAATTTTATCTTTCGTCACGCTTGATTCTCTACTTCATTCTGAAATTCCTTGAACTTTTCAAAGGTCTCAGACTTGTGTTTCATCAAGTAGACATACCCATATCTACTCAAGTCATCAGGAGAGTGAGAACATAACGATATCCTCCGTGAGCCTCAACACTCATTGGACCGCATACATCGGTATGTATGATTTCCAATAAGTTGGTTGCTCGCCCATTGTTCCGAGAACGGAGTCTTGGTCATCTTGCCCATGAGGCATGGTTCGATGTGTCAAATGATTCATAATCGAGAGACTCTAAAAGTCCATCAGCATGGAGTTTTTCATGCGCTTGACACCAATGTGACCAATGCAATGCACAAGTATGTGGGACTATCGTTATCAACTTTACATCTTTTGGTATTCACACTATGAACATGTGTAACATTACGCTCGAGATTCATTAAGAATAAACCATTGACCATCCGAGCATGACCATAAAACATTTCTCTCATATAAATAGAACAACCATTATTCTCGGATTTAAATGAGTAGCCATCTCATTAAACGAGATCCGATACAATGTTCATGCTCAAACTTGGCACTAAATAACAATTATTGAGGTTTAAAACTAATCCTCGAGGTAAATGTAGAGGTAGCGGTCGACGCATCACATCGACTTGAACTATTCCCGACGCAAGATCGTCACCTCGCCCTTCGCCAGTCCGCTTATTCCGCAGCCCGCTATGAGTTACATATATGAGCAACGGCACCGTATCAAATACCCGGAGTTACTACGAGTAACGGTAAGGTACACATCAATTACATGTATATCAAATATACCTTTAGTGTTGCCGGCCTTCTTGTCTGCTAAGTATTTGGGGCAGTTCCGCCCAAAGGACTCTTCCTTTACAATAAAAGCACTCACCTCGTGCTTGGGTCCATTCTTTGACTTCTTCCCGCAACGCTTATCGGCGCGCAACATCCTTGCCCCTTCTTGAAGTTCTTCTTCCTGCCCTTCTTGAAATTAGTGGTTTTATTGACCATCAACACTTGATGCTCTTCTTGATTTCTACCGCGACTTCAGATTGAAAATACTTCAGAATAGTTTTCACCATCCCCGATATTGTAGTTCATCACAAAGCTCTTGTAGCTTGTTGGGAGCGATCAAGGATTCTCACAATGACCGCTTCGTCCGGGAGGTTGATGTCCAGCTGGACAAGGGTTGTGCAACCTGACATTTTGAGTATGTGCTCACCGACGTAACTATTTTCGCCCATCTTACAACTGTAGAACTTGTCGGAGACTTCATATCTCTCGACCGGCATGAGCTTGAAAACTAGTTTCAGCTCCTAACATCTCATATGCTCCGTGTCGCCAAAACGCTTTTGGGGCCCCGGTTCTGTGTAAAGCATGCCGCATCGAACGAGGGAGTAATCTCAAGATGAGACTGCCAAGCGCTCATAACGCCTTGGTTCTCGATGGGTGCATCACCAGCGTGTTTCTAGGACATATTGTTTCTGGCAGCTATGAGGATGATCTCGTGTTCCGGACCCAGTCCAATAGTTGCTGCCATCATCTTTCAGATTGGTTTTCTAGGAACGCGAAGTTCATGGTGACATGAGCGCTGGCCATTTGATCTACAAGACATTTTGCAAAGATTTTAGACTATTGTTTATGATAATAAAGTTCATCTAATCAAATTATTTAATGAACTCCCACTCAGATTTGACATCCCTCTAGTCATCTAAGTGTTACATGATCCGAGTTGATAGGCCGTGTCCGATCATCACGTGAGACGGACTAGTCATCGCCGGTGAACATCTCCATGTTGATCGATCTTCCATACGACTCATGTTCGACCTTTCTGCTCTTGTGTTCGAGGCCATGTTTGTACATGCTAGGCTCGCTGTTAACCTAAGTGTATTGCATGTGAAAATTGTCTTACACCCTGTATGTGAACGTAAGGATCTATCACACCCGATCATCATGTGGTGCTTCAAACGATTTAACTTTAGCAACGGTGCACGCTAGGGAGAACACTTTCTGAAATTGTTATGAGGGATCATCTTATTTACTACCGCTGCTCTAAGTAAACAAGATACACAAACATAATAAACATCACATGCAATTATATAGTAGTGACATGATATGGCCAATATCATATAGCTCCTTTGATCTCCATCTTCGGGCTCCATGATCATCCTGTCACCGCATGACACCATGATCTCCATCATCGATCTTCATGAAGTTGTCACACCAACGACTTCTTCTACTTCTATGGCTAACGCTTTAGCAATAAAGTAAAGTAATTTACATGATGCTCTTCAATGACACGCAGGTCATACAAAAATAAAGACAACTCCTATGGCTCTTGCCGGTTTTCATACTCATCGACATGCAAGTCGTGATTCCTATTACAAGAACATGATCTCATACATCACATATATCATTCATCATTCATCACAACTTTGGCCATATCACATCACAAAACACTTTGCTGCAAAAACAAGTTAGACGCCCTCTAATTGTTGTTGCAAGTTTTACGGGCTGCAATAGGGTTCTAGCAAGAACGTTCTTACCTACGGAAAGCCACAACGTGATTTGTCAACTTCTATTTACCCTTCATAAGGACCCTTTTCATCAAATCCGCCCAATTAAAGTGGGAGAGACAGACCCGCTAGCCACCTTATGCAACTAGTGCATGTCACCGGTGGAACCAGTCCTCACGTAAGCGCACGTAAGGTCGGTCCGGCCGCTTCATCCCACAATACCGCTGAAGCAAGATAAGACTAGTAGCAGCAAGAAAGTTGACAACATCTACGCCCACAACAAATTGTGTTCTACTCGTAATAGAGAACTACGATAGACCTAGCTCATGATGCCACTGTTAGGAACGCTGCAGAAAATTAAAATTTTTCCCACGGTTTCACCAAGATCCATCTATGAGTTCATCTAAGCAACGAGTCATGGAGAGTGATTGCATCTACATACCACTTGTCGATCACAGGTGAAGCGCTCAATGGAACGGGATGATGGAGTCGCATCCGGATTCAGATCACCATGACCTAGTGCCGAACGGACAGCACCTCCAGATTCAACACACGACGAGCGGATGACGCTCCTCCTTCTTGATCCAGCAAGGGGAAGGAGAGGTTGATGATGATCCAGCAGCACGACGGCGTGGTGGTGGATGCAGCGAACTCCCAGGCTTCACTAAGCAACCACGGAGGAGGAGGAGGGTTGCAGGAGGAGGAGGCGCCAGGCTTGTGGGTGCGCCACCCTCCCTCCCTCCCTTTATATAGGTGCAAGAGAGGGGAGGGCGAGCCCTGCCCCTTCCTCCAAGGAAGGGGCGGCCAACGGGGAGGAGTCCATCCTCCCAAGGCACCCCTGAGGTGCCTTCCCTTTAGGACTCCTCCTCTTTCATTCTAGGCGATGGGGCCTTTGGGCTGGTGCCCTTGTCCCATAAGGCCAAGGCGCACCCCCACAGCCCATGTGGCCCCCCGGGCAGGTGGACCCCCGGTGGACCCCGACCCCTTCAAACTTGGCAAATAAGGCGAAACTTTTCCCACACCAAAATAAGACTTCCATATAAATCTTTACCTCCGACCATTCCGAACTCCTCGTGACGTCCGGGATCTCATCCGGACTCAAAACATTCGGTTTGCTGATACTCATATTCATACAAACCCTAAAGGCCACCGAACCTTTGTGTAGAACCCACGGGTTCAGGAGACATGCATACATGACCGAGGCTTTCGGCAATAACCAACAGCGGATCTGGATACCCTTTGGCTCCCTACATGCTCCTCGATAATCTCATCGAATGAACCAATGTCGAGGATTCAATCAACCCCGATACAATTCCCTTTGTCAATCGGTATTTTACTTGCCCGAGATTCGATCGTCGGATCCCAATACCTTCGCTCAATCTCGACGCAAGTCACTTTACTCATACCGAATGTATGATCCGTGACCAAACACTTGGTCACTTTGAGCTCATTATGATGATGCACTACCGAGTGGGCCCAAAGGATACCTCCCGCCATAGGAGGAGAAATCCCAGCCTCGATCCGTGTCAACCCAATAGACACTTTCGAGATACCTGTAATGCACCTTTATAGTCACCCAGTTACGCCGGACGCTTGGTACACCCAAAGCACTCCTACGGTATCCGGGAGTTACACATCTCATGGTCTAAGGAAGAGATACTTGACATTGGAAAAGCTCTAAAAACAACTACATGATCTTGTGCTATGCTTAGGATTTTTGTCCATCACATCATTCTCCTAATGATGTGATCCCTTATCAACGACATCCAATTTCCATAGTCGAAACCATGACTATCTGTTGATCAATGAGCTGGTCAACTAGAGGCTCACTAGGGACATATTGTAGTCTATGTATTCACACGTATTACGATTTCCGATAATACAATTATAGATGAATAAAAGACAATTATCATGAACAAGGAAATATAATATTACTTTTATTATTGCTCTAGGCATATTTCCAACAGTCTCCCACTTGCACTAGAGTCAATAATCTAGTTACATTGTGACAATCTAACACCCATAGAGTTCTTGTTGATCATGTTTTGCCCCGGAAGAGGTTTAGTCAACGGATCCGGTAATTCGCACGATGCACTTTTGGAAATTTCTATGTCCCCATCTTGAACATTTTCACTAATGGAGTTGAAGCGACGCTGATATTCCTGGTCTTTTGTGAAACCTGGCTCCTTGGCAAGGGCAATAGCTCCGGTTGTCACAAGAGTTTGATCGGCTCCACGCATTGGGTATGACTCCTAGGTCGGTGATGAACCCTTCAACCAAATTGTTTCATGTGCTGCCTCCGAGGCTGCCATGTACTTCCGCTTCACATGTAGATCCCGCCACGACGCCTGCTTGCAGCTGCACCACTATCGCCTCCACCATTCAACATATACACGATCCGGGTTTGGGACTTTGAGTCATCCAGATCGGTCAAAGCTAGCGGCCGACGTGAACCCTTTACGAAGCTCTTGTCACCTCCATAAACGAGAAACATGTCCATTGTCCTTTTCGTACTTCAGGATATTCTTGACCCTTGTCCAAGGTTCCTTCGGGATTACTTAGGTACCTTCCTACCAAACCACGCAAGGTTTACATCAGGTCTGGTACAAGGCATCATAAATAGATCCTATGGCTGAGGCATAGGGATGACACTCATCTTTCTTTATGTTTTGCTTGGTCGGGCATTGAGCCGAGCTCAATTTCACACCTTGCAAAACAGGCAAGAACCCTTCGGACTGATCCATTTTGAACTTCTTCAAAATCTTATCAAGGTATGTACTTTGTGAAAGACCATGAGGTGTCTCGATCTATCCCTATAGATTTTGATGCCTAATATGTAAGTAGCTTCCAAGGTCCTTCATTGAAAAACTCATTCAAGTAGGCCTTTAATGTTGTCCAAAAGTTCTATATCATTTCCCATCAAAAGTATGTCATCTAATATAATATGAGAAATGCCAGAGCTCCCACTCACTTTCTTGTAAACGCAGGCTTTAAGTCTAAAACCCAAACGCTTTGATCATCTCATCAAAGGAATGTTCCAACTCCGAGATGCTTGCACCAGCCCATAAATGGATCGCTGGAGCTTGATACCTTGTTAGCATTCTTAGGATCAACAAAACCTTCCTTGCATCATATACAAGACTTCCTTAAGGTAACCGTTAAGGAATGCCGCTTTGACGCCCATCCGCCATATCTCATAATCATAGTATGCCAATTGCTAACATGATTCGGACGGACTTAAGCTTCGCCACGGAGAGAAAGTCTCATCATAGTCAACCCTTTGAACTTGTTGATAACCCTTAGCGCCAAGTCGAGCTTTATAGATGGTAAAATTACCATCCGCCCCTTCTTTTAAAGATCCATTTGTTTTCTATCGCCGCCATCATCGGGCAAGTCTGTCAAAGTCCGTATTTTGTTTTCATACATGGATCCTATTCGGATTGCATGGCTTCAAGCCATTTGTTGTAATCTGGGCCCGCCATCGCTTCTTCATAGTTTGAAGGTTCACCGTTTCAAAAACATGACTTCCGTGAAGGGTTGCTGCACCACTTCGGAACGGTCCTAGTGGACCAATGGGTTCAAGAGCAACTTGATCCAAGTAATTTGATCATCATTAAATTTCCTCCTGCCGGTGTAGGCACCACAGAACATTTTTGAGCTGCACTATTTCCGGTTCAAGAGGTAGTACTTCATCGAAGTTCTACTTTCCTCCCACTTACTCCTTTCGAGAGAAACTCTTTTTCAGAAAGGATCCGCCTTGGCAACAAAGATCTTGCCTTTGATCTAAGGTAGAAGGTATACCCAATGGTTTCCTTTAGGGTATCCTATGAAGACACATTTTCCGACTTGGGTTCGAGCTTTTCGGTTGAAGTTTTTCATAAGCATCGATCCCCAAACTTTTAGAAACGACATAAAGGTTTCCTTCCCAAACCATAATTCATACGGTGTCGCCTCAACGGATTTAGACGGTGCCCTATTTAAAGTGAATGTAGGTCCCTAGAGCGGATCCCCAAAATGATAGCGGTAAGTCAAGAAGAGAATCATAGATCGCACCATATCCAATAGAGTGCGACACGACGCTCGGACACACCGATTACCTGAGGTGTTCCAGGGCGGAGTTGTGAAACGATTCCACATTTCCTCAAGGTGTACCAAATTCGTGACTTAAATATTCTCCTCCACGATCTGATCGCAAGAATTTTATCTTTCGTCACGTTGATTCTACTTCATTCTGAAATTTCCTTGAACTTTTCAAAGGTCTGATTTGTGTTTCATCAAGAGACATACCCATATCTACTCAAGTCATCGGAGAGGAGAACATAAATTATCCTCCCATGGAAGCCTCAACACTCATTGGACCGCATACATCGGTATGTATGATTTCCAATAAGTTGGTTGCTCGCCCATTGTTCCGAGAACGGAGTCTTGGTCATCTTGCCCATGAGGCATGGTTCAGTGTCAAAATGATTCATAATCGAGAGACTTAAAAGTCCATCAATGGAGCATCTTCATGCGCTTGACACCAATGGACCATAGGCAGGCACAAGTATGTGGGACTATCGTTATCAACTTTACATCTTTTGGTATTCACACTATGAACATGTGTAAACACACCCGAGATTCATTAAGAATAAACCATTGACCATCGGAGCAACTAAAACATTTCTCTATAAATAGAACAACCATTATTCTTGATTTAAATGAGTAGCCATCTCATATTAAACGAGATCCCGATACAATGTTCATGCTCAAACTTGGCACCAAATAACAATTATGAGGTTTAAAACTAACCCAGGTAAATGTAGAGGTAGCGTCCGACGGTGATCACATCGACCTTGGAACCATTCCCGACGCCGATCGCCACCTCGGCCCTTCGCCAGTTCCGCTTATTCCGAGCCCTGCTTGGAGTTACATATATGAGCAACCACCGTAATCAAATACCGGAGTTACTACGAGTACTGGTAAGGTACAATCAATTACATGTATATCAAATATACCTTTAGTGTTTGGCCTTCTTGTCTGCTAAGTATTTGGGGCAGTTCCGCTCAAAGGACCCTTCCCTTTGCAATAAAAGCACCACCTCGTGCTTGGGTCCATTCTTTGACTTCTTCCCCGAATCGGCTTATCGGGGTAACATCCTTGCCGCCCTTCTTGAAGTTCTTCTTCCCTTGCCCTTCTTGAACTTAGTGGTTTTATTGACCATCAACACTTGATGCTCTTTTGCTCTTTCTGATTTCTACCCTACTTCAGCATTGAAAATACTTCAGGAATTGTTTTCACCAACCCCACATATTGTAGTTCATCACAAAGCTCTTGTAGCTTGGGGAGCGATCAAGGATTCTGTCAATGACCGCCTCGTCCGGAGGTTGATGTCCAGCTGGGACAAGGCGGTTGTGCAACCTGCACATTTTGAGTATGTGCTCACCGATAGAACTATTTTCCTCCATCTTACAACTGTAGAACTTGTTTGGAGACTTATATCTCTCGACCCGGCATGAGCTTGAAAACTAGTTTCAGCCCTCAACATCTCATATGCCCGTGGTCGCCAAAACGCTTTTGGAGCCCCCGGTTCTAAGTTGTAAAGCATGCCCACGAACGAGGGAGTAATCGCCAAGATGAGACCGCCAATCGCTCATAACGGTTTCTTCCTCGATGGGTACCCCAGCGTGCTTCTAGGACATAGTGTTTCTTGGCAGCTATGAGGATGATCTCGGTTCCGGACCCAGTCCCAATAGTTGCTGCCATCATCTTTCGCCAGGGTTTTCTAGGAACGCATTGAAGTTCATGGTGACATGAGCGCTGGCCATTTGATCTACAAATATTGCAAAGATTTTAGACTATTGTTTATGATAATAAAGTTCATCTAATCAAATTATTTAATGAACTCCCACCAGATTTGACATCCTCTAGTCATCTAAGTGTTTACATGATCCGAGTTGATAGGCCGTGGACCGATCATCACGTGAGACGGACTAGTCATCGCCGGTGAACATCTCCATGTTGATCGATCTTCCATACGACTCATGTTCAACCTTTCGGCCCTTGTGTTCCCGAGGCCATGTCTTCCACATGCTAGGCTCGGGGTTAACCTAAATGTATTGCATGTGTAAAACTGTTTACACCCTTGTATGTGAACGGGATCTATCACACCCATCATCACGTGGTGCTTCAAAACCATTTAACTTTAGCAACGGTCACGCTTAGGGAGAACACTTTTGAAATTGTTATGAGGGATCATCTTATTTACTACCATCGCTCAAGTAAACAAGATACAAAACATAATAAACATCACATGCAATTATATAGTAGTGACATTTAAAAAATATTTTTTTTTTTTGGGGGGGGCCCCAACCCCGGGGGGTTTTTTTTTCCCCTTTTTTTTTTGGGGCCTTTGGGTTTTTTTGGGCCCTTTAAAAGGGCCAACCCCCCCCAACCCCCCGGGCCCCCCCGGGGGACCCTTCCCCCCACCCCCAAAACCCCAAAAATTTTTCCTTTCCCAAAAAAAAACCCCAAAAAATTTTTCCCCCCCCTTTTTCCCCGTGGGGGAATCCACCCCCAAAACCCTTTTTTAACCTTTTAAAACCCCCCCCCCTTTTTTTTTTGGGGGGGGGGCCCAAAAGGGGTTTTAAAAAAAACCCTTTTTTTTTTTTAAAAATTTTAACCCCGGGTTCAAAACCCAAAACCCCTTTTTTCCCTTTGGTTTTTTTTCCCCCTTTCCCTTACCCCTTCCTCCCCCTTTCAATTTACTTTCCCCAAATGAATGGGAAAAAACCAAATTTTTTTTTTTTAAAAACCCAGGGGGAATTTCCCCCAAAAAATCCCCCCGCCCAACCCCCCAAAACCTTTGGCCCTTTAATTCCCTTTTCCCCCGGGTAACCCAAAACCCCAAAGGTTCCCGGGTTAACCGGGGGAAAAAAGGTTAAAAATTTTAAATTAAAAACCCCAAAAAAAAGGTTTTTTTTTTTTTTCCCCCATTTTAAATTTTAATTGGTTATCCCCCCTTTTTCCAAGTCCAAAAGGTTTGGATCCCAAAATAACTAGGGAAAAGGGCCAAGGGTTTTTTTAAAAAATTTTTTTTTAAATTTGGAAAAAAAAAATTTTTTAAAAAAAAAATTAAAAAAAATTTTTTTTTCCCCAAAAAAATTTAAAACCCAATTTAAAAAATTTTTTAAGGTTTTCCCCCCGTTTTTTGGGGGGAAAAAACCCGGGGTTTAAATTTTAAAAATTTGAACCAAAACCAATTTTTGGGGCCCGGGGGTTTTCCCCCAAAGGCCCCCAAAAAAAATTTTTAAAGAAAGCCCCCTTTAAAACCCCAAAGGGAAAATACCAAATAAACCCTTAAATTTTTAAAAACGCAAGGGGGGCCCCAAAATAAATTTCCCAAAAAAAAACCAAAAAATTAATTTTCCCAAAACCCGGGGGGAAAAAGGCCCAAAGGGCAAAAAAAAACAAAAAGGAAAATTTTTTAAAAAAATTTTGAAAAAAGGGGGGGAAATTAATTTAATTAAAAGGTTTTTCCCAAAACCCAAAAATTTTTTTTTAAAAATTTGGGTTTTAAAAAAAGGGTTAAAACCCAAACCCCAATTAAAAGGGGACCCAAAACCCAATTTTTTTTTGGGAAATTTTGGATTTTTAAAAAAAACCCGGGAAAATTTCCCCAAACCGGGGGAAAACCCAAAAATATCTTTGGGGTTTCCCCTTTTCCCTTGGGGGCCCCCCCTTAATTCCCCCTTTTTTAAAAGGTTTTTTTTTCCCCCCTTTTGGGGAACCGGAAACCCTTTTAAAAAACCCCAAAAGGGGGGGCCAAGAAAAAAAGCCCAAAAAGGGGGGCCCAAAAATTTTTAATTTTTTTAAAAAACCCCCCAAAAAACGAATTTTTTCCCCCCCAACCCCCTTTTTGGTTGGAAAAAAAAATTAATTAAAATTTCAAATTTAAAAGGTAATTTCCCCCCCCTTCCCAAAACCCCAAAAAACCCAAAAAAATTTTAAGGTTTAATAATAAAAAAAAAAAATTCCCCCCCTTTTTGGATCCCTTTAAAGGGTTTTAAGGAAAAAACCCCAAAACTTTGGGGAAAAAAAAAATTTTTAATTTTCCCCAATGCCGGGCCCTTAATTAAAAGAAAACCAAAGGTTAACTTAAGAACCCAAAACCAAAAAAAAAAAAAAAAAAAATCCGGAAAAAAGCCCAAAAATTAATTTTAAAATTTTAAAAAAAATTTAAAAAAAAAAATGGGAAAAAAAAAATTTTCCAAAAAGGGAAAAAAAGGGAAAATTTTTTTAAAAAAAAAAAAGGTTAATTAAAAAAAAAAAAAAAAAAAATTTTAAATCAGAACTAAATTAAAAGGGTTTAAGGAAAAATTTTAAAAAACCCGGAAAAAAAAAAAAATTAAAATTTTAAGGTTTTTTAAAAAACCGTTTTTTTAAAAAAAAACGGCCAAAAAAAAAAAAAAAGGGTTTTTTAAAAAAATTTTTTAAAACCCGGGGGGGGGAAACCGGGGGCCCAAGGGGGCCCCGGGGCCCCCCCCGGGGGGCCCGGGGCCGGGGGGGGGCCGGGGGGGGCCCGGGGGGGGGGGGGGGGGGTTTTTTTTAAAAAAAAAAAAAAACCCCCAAAAAAAAAATTTTTTTTTTTTAAAATTTAAAAAAAAAAAAAAAAAAAACCCCAAAAATTTTAAAAATTAATTTTTCCCAACCCAAAAAAATTTTAAAACAAAATTTTTTTTAAAAAATTTCATTTTTAAAATTTTTTTTTTTTAAAAAAATTTTTAAAAAAATTTTTTAAAAATTTTAAAAAATTTTTTTTTAAAATTTTAAATTCCCCAAAAGAAAATTTTTAAAAAATTTTAAAGGGTTTTAAATTAAAAAATTTTTTTTTAAAAAAAAAAAAAAAAATTTTTCCAAAAAATTTTTTTGGGGTTTAAAATTTAATTAAAAATTTAAAAAATTTTGGGTTTTAAAAAGGTTTTCCCAAAAAAATTTTTTTTTTCTTTAAAAACCCCCCTTTTGGAAAAAAAGGGGGGGAAAAAAAATTTTTTTTTTTTTCCCTTTGGCCCCCTTTTCCAAAATTTTTGGGCCCGGCTTAAGGTTTCCCTTCCTTTTTTCCCAAAAAGGCCCTTTTTTCCCCCCCCCCCGTTTTTTTTCCCCCTTTTGGGAAAATTTTTAAAAAAAAAATTTAAACCTTTAACCCCCCCCCCAAAAAAATTTTTTAAAATTTAAACCCCCGGGGGGCCTTTCCTTTCCCAAACCCCCCGGGGTTTAAAAATTTCCCCTTTTTAAATCCTTTTTTGGAAAAAGGGATCCCCCTTTTCCCCCCTTTCCCCCTTTTTTTTAAACCCTTTTCCCCAAAAATTTTTTTTTTTAAAAACCGGGTCCCAAATTTTCCCCAAAAAGCCCAAAACCCAAAAGGGTTTTTTTTTAAAATTTCCCCGGAAATTTTTAAAAACCTTTAATTCCAAAGGTTCCAAAGTTTTTTCCAAAAAAGGGGTTCCTTCCGGGGGGGTTTAAAACCCCCTTTTAATTTTTCCCTTGGCCCCAAAATTTTTAAAGGTTTTTTTTCCCTTGGGTTTTAAAAAAAATTTAATTTTTTAAACCTTGTTAAAATTTTAAATAAACCCCTTTCCCCTTTTAAAACCCCGGGTTAATTTCCCTTTTGGCAAACCCTTTGAAAACCCAAATTTTTCCCATTTTCCCCCGGAAAAAATTTTTAAATAACCCGGGTTTCCCTGTTCCCCCCCGGGGGCCCCCAATTCCCTTTTTTTCCTTCCCCAAAAAAAAACCAAAAAATTCCCCAAACCCTTTTTTTTTTTTTTTTAAAAACCCTTCCTTTCCCCCGGTTTTTCCCGGGTTTTTCCCCCAAACCTTTTTTTTTTCCCATTTTTCCCTTTTGGGCAAATTTTTTTTTTTTTGGTTTTTTTTTTTTCCCCCCCCCCCTTTTTCCCCCAAATTTTCCCAAAATGTTCCGGGAAAACCATTTTTCCTTTAAATTTTTTAAAGGGTTTCCCCCCCCAATTTTAAAAATTTTCCTGAAAAACCCAATTTAAAAAACCCCCCCCCCCCTTTAAAATTTTCCCGGGGTTTTTCCCGGGCCCAAAAAACCCCCCCCAAAAAACCCCGAAAGCTGTTGAATTCCAATCGGTTCCCAATGTTTCGGTAACCGGTTCCAAAATTTGAAGTAAACGGTTCCTTCCTTCGATAAATGCTTTGGGATTCCAAACACACCGTCATGTATATCTTTGCCAACTTAGCACTGCTATAGGTAGTCTTGATCGAATGAAATGAGCTACCTTGGTCAAACGGTCGACTATGACCCAAATCGAGTCATATCCTGAACGGGTCTTTGGCAAACCTGTGATGAAATCCATGCCTAGTTTATCCCACTTCCATTCGGTATCGGCAATGGTTGTAATAACCTGCTGGCTTCGATGTTCCGCCTTTATTTCTCGACATACCGCAAACTGCTACATACCGCAATATCCTTCTTCATTCCGTCCACCGAAAATATTCTTCAAATCCAAATACATCTTGGTATTCCCTGGTGAACCGAATAGGGTGAATCATGGGCTTATTGTAAAATCAACTTCCGATCTCGGGTCATTGGGCACATAAACACGGCTTCAAACCATAGGGTATCGCTCATCCTCACAAATCCTTTAGCTTTTCCTTTGCTCATTTTCTCCTTTATAGAGGCAACTTCCTTATCCGCCTTTTGGGCTTTTCTGATTTTGTCCATCGTGTCGACGAATTTCCAATGCCGCACATAGCCTCTCTGAACTATTTCCAAACATAGCTCTCAAGGTCCTCGCTAACTCATTGGGTATTCCTCCCATCATTAGGGTATTGACGGGTTTCACGGCTCAATGCGCTCGCATTACATTAGCCTTTCCGGGTGATAATGCAATCTCATATCGTAATCCTTGATTAGCTCTAACCATCTCCTCTGCTCGAGATTCAATTCCTTCGGTGAAGATGTACTTCAAACTCTTGTGATCCGATATACTTCACAATGATTTCCAATGAGAAAATGTCTCCACGCCTTCAAGGCATGCACAACGGTCTAACTCCAAATCATGAGTGGCATAATTCAACTCATGGGGCTTAAGTTGTCGGAAGCATACGAAACAACTCTTCCTTCCGCGTAAGCACTGCTCCAAGTCCTCGACGTGAAGCCCAAAACACCTCATAATCCTTAGTTTGATCTCGCAATATCAAACCGTGAGGTAACCAATCTTTTCTTCAACTCCGAAAACTTGCCTCACAGTCCTCAGTCCATATGAATTTGTTTTCCTTCTTCAACAATTCAGTCATAGGCTTTGCAATCCTTGAGAAATTTCAATGAATCTTCGGTAGTATCCCAGTCCAAGGAAACTATTTAATCTCTCCAACTCGCTGGTGCTTCCCATTTGGTTACGGTCTCAACTTTGTGGGGTCAATGCTATCCCTTCTCCGGATATAACATGTCCGAGAAATCCAACTTCCTTTAGCCAAAACTCACATTTGCTGAACTTGGCATACAACTGGTGTTCCCTCGCCCCAAAACCAATCTCAAATGTTCCTTATGTTCTTCTTCATTCTTCGAGAAAATCAAATGTCATCAATGAACACCACGACTAACTTGTCCAAAACTCCATAAACACTTTGTTCATCAGGTTCATGAAATAGGCTGGTGCGTTAGTCATCCAAATGACATAACGTATACCTACAGTCCATATCTCGTGGTAAATGCTGTCTTGGGTATGTCTTGCTCCCTAATCTTCAATCGATGGTACCTGATCGCAAGTCGATCTTAGAAAACAATTTGTCCTTGCAAGGATCAAACAGATCATTTATCATCGGTAGTGGGTACTTGTTCTTGATTGTTACTTCATTCAATCAACGGTAATCAACAACCATTCTCAACGATCCATCCTTCTTCTCCACCAATAAACGGGTGATCCCAAGGTGAAGAACTTGGCAATAAAACCTTTATCCAATAGTTCCTTAATCTGCTTTAATTTCTGCCAAATCTTTATGGCATCCGACGGTCGCTTCGATATCGGGCCTGTTCCTCGCAACAGCTCGATCAAAACTCAATGTCTCTATCCGCGGCATTCCTAGCAACTCTTCCGAAATACATCAGATAATCCTTCACCACCGGTACTTCTT
>JAHIAM010010146.1:0-13383 GCA_021605205.1 Aegilops longissima | reverse complement strand
TTTTCCTGTCGCCACCGATAGGCCCAATGGCCCTTCGATCATCAACAACGACGCGTCTAGGGTGAGACTTTTTCCCCGGCAGATTTTGATTCGCGGTTTCACCCGGGCCAATTTTGGCCATCCGAGAGATCAAAGCTACGCCCGCCATCGTCGATTTGAAGTTTAATATACCCGAATCCGGAGACTTGATCTTCGACGGACTCGAGCCGCAGCGCCGGTCGACGCTCGGGGCATGATCTAGCTCCGGCAAAGGCCCCGAGGCCGCACCAGATCCGCTCGATCCTTAATCCGAGCCGGATTCTCGACGAGGAGGTGGTTGAACCGCCGGGCTACAAACTCTATGGCTTGAGCCAACTCCATCCATGCCTTCAAGACTCACCGGGTGCCGACCCTCCGGACCCCTCCGCACTCGCCAATCGAAGATTGCCGGGAGTTCACGGCCATGACATCTTTCAAAGACCCCTTTGGCGACATCCCAATTCACTAAAGTCTCTTTATCCGGAGAGTCGCCGGATTACGGCGAAGGGGATACCCGGAGAAGAAATTCAACGCCCACCCACCACCCTCAGAGCCACCGGAAAGCTTACACGACGGCTTGATTTCGACCAAGACATCGACGGTATGGACGGATGGGAGAAAAATGAACCAAAGACCTATAGGATGTGGACAACCACCTCATCTCATGATGTATACATGGGGATACACCTAAAGGAAATGAAGACGAGGAACAACGGACGCCACGGGATAAATCTCAAAAGCCAAACGGCAACGTAAACGCCAACTAAGTCTTTTCCCAAAGAGACCCAGCCAAGAGGGTTAACCGTGGACAAACACGCTTTCGAGCAATCGTCCAACAAGACAACTCGGATAAACAACCCGCCCTCGGAAAGAAACACCCCGATCTCACCCGACAAATTGTTGGAGCAAAATAACTTAAAAGGCTCCGCCATCAACAGAGCCCAAAAAGGTATGAAGCTCAAAACAGCGAAGATGCACCGGATCGATGGAAAAATATTCAACCGAGACAAACTACAAAAACAAAGAGCTACCCAAAAGAAAGCACGCCAATTTGACGGGAGGCCTTAGAGCCACCACAATTAAAAGTAAGGGCCCCCCGATGGATTTCCCCATCAAGGAAATATGCCCTAGAGGCAATAATAAAGTTATTATTTATTTCTTATTTCATGATAAATGTTTATTATTCATGCTAGAATTGTATTAACCGGAAACATAATACATGTGTGAATACATAGACAAAAGATAGTCACTAGTATGCCTTGGACTAGCTCATTAATCAAAGATGGTTATGTTTCCAACCATAGACATGTGTTGTCATTTGATTAATGGGATCACTCATTAGAGAATGATGGATTGAATGACCCATTCCGTTAGCTTAGCACTTGATCGCTTAGTATGTTGCTAATGCTTTCTTCATGACTCATACATGTTCCCTTAATATGAGATTATGCAACCCCTAAGGAGGAACACTTTGGTACTACCAAACGCACAACGAATCGGGTGATTATAAAGGAGTACCAGGTGTCTCCAAAGGTACTTGTTGGGTTGGCGATTTGAGATTAGGTTTTGTCACCCGATTTTCGGAGAGGTATTCTAGGCCTTCTCGGGATACACATCACTTAAGCCTTTGGAAGCATTACAACTAATGAGTTAGTTGTGAGATGATGTATTGAATGAGTAAAGAGACTTACCGTAACAGATTGAACTAGGTATTGATACCGACGATCAATCTCGTAAGTAACATACCGATGACAAAGGAACAACGATGTCGTTATGCGGTTTGACCGATAAAGATCTTGAGAATATGTAGGAACCAATAGGGCATCCAGGTTCCCTTATTGGTTATTGACCGAGAATAGTTCTAGGTCATGTCACATAGTTCTCAACCCGTAGGGTCCGCACGCTTAAGGTTTCGCAGCTATATTATGAGTTTATGAGTTTTGATGTACCAAGGAGTTCGGAGTCCCGGATGAGATCGGACATGACGAGGAGTCTCAAATGGTCGAGACGAAAGATCATATATTGGACTATTTCGAGTTCGGAAAGGTTCCGAGGATTCGGTATTTTCGAGTACCGGGAGCAATAAAAAGTATTGGGCCTTAATGGGCCTTAGGGAAGGAGCCAGAGGTGGCGCGCCCTCCCAAGCCAAGTCCGATTGGACAAGGGGTTTGGGGCCAGCCCACCTCCCCTTCCTTCCCACTTCCCCTTTCCCCTTCTCCTAGTTGGACTAGAAGAAGGAGTCTCCCAGTAGGACTTTGGCCGCCCCTCCAGGCCGCCACCTCCTCCCTTGCTCCTTTATAACGGGGGGGCACCCCATGACACAAAGTTGATCTACGGATCGCCTTAGCTGCGGCGGTCCCCTCCACCATATTCCACTTTCATATCGAGAGCTTAGGGCGCCCCCGAGAAGTCATATCGTCGGGAGCTTAGGCGGCCCCCCGGTGGAGCATCAACATCGCACCACGCCGCGGCGAAACTCATCCCCACACTTTGCCGGATCGGAGTCCGGGATCGCCATCGAACTGAACGCGAACTGGGGTGCCGGACGCTCGGTGCTTGGATCGGCCGGATCGTGAAGACGACGAACATCAACGTTGTTATAACGCCCGCTTTGCCCAAGGGTACGGGACGACATTTTCTCGCTATGCCATCACCATGGTCTTGGGATCGAGGAAAATTTTGAAATTACTATCCCCAACAAAGGTATCGAGCCCCGGTTTTATGCGGGACACGGTAGAACACAAGTGAGTTGTATAAAGTCATACCCCACCAAAGATGTCATACTTTGTTCAGCGGTATTGAGATGAAGCGCCGGACCGACATTACCAGACGCTTACGGAGACTGGTTTCACCGCCCAGCACTCTGCTTAAAGGTGACCGCGGGTGTCCGTCTCTCACTTTAGTTGAATCGGTGCCCGCCTTGAGAAGGTTAAAACGGAGTCTATTTGACCTTCGTGGTTTTGATGCGAGGAAGAACGGTTTTTGCCCGAGCACCAGAAAACTTGCAACAACAAAAGAGGACGCCTAACTTGTTTTGGGCGATGTGATGGATGGGTCAAGACGTGATGCTATATTTTATTGTATGAGATGATCATGTTTTGTAACCGAAGTTATCGGCAATCGGGGAGCCATATGGTTGTCGCTTATTGTATGAAATGCAACCTTGTAATTGCTTTACTTTATCACTAAGTAGGCGATAGTCGAGAAGCAATAGTTGGCAGACACAACGATGCTACGATGGAGATCAAGGTGTCGCCCGGGAATGGTGATCATGAGGCTTTCAGATGGAGATCAAAGCACAAGATGATGAACCATATCATATCACTTATATTGATTGCATGTGATGTTTATCCTTTATGCATCTTATCTTGCTTTGATTGAGGTAGCATTATAAGATGATCTCACTAAAATTATCAAGAAGTGTTCCCCGAGTATGCACCCATAAAGTTCCGTCGAACAAGGATGATCGGGTGATAGGCTCTACGCTCAAATACAACGGGTAAAACATTAGCCGAATACTCAAAGTTAAACTTGACAGCCTAAAAAATATGGCCTCGAACACGGAGACCGAAGGTCGAACGTGAATCATATAGTAGATATGATCAACATAGTGATGTTCACCATTGAAACTACTCCATCTCACGGATGATCGGACATGGTTTAGTTGATTTGGATCACGAATCACTTAGATGACTAGAGAGATTCTATCTAATGGGAGTTCTTGAATATGATTAATTGAACTTTAATTTATCGAACTTAGTCCGGTAGTATTTTGCAAATTATGTTGTAGATCAATAGCTCGTTGTTGCTTCCTATGTTTTTATTGTGTTCCTAGAGAAAATTGTATTGAAAGATGTTAGTAGCAATGATGGGATTGGATCCGTGATCCGAGGTTTATCCTCATTGTCAAAGAATTATGTCCAATGCACCGCTAGGTGACAACCTATTGATGAGCAGAAGACGATGAACGCTTTTAGCTCAATATGATGACTACTTGATAGTTTAGTGCACCATGCTTAACGGCTTAGAATCGGGACTTCAAAGATTGAACGCCATGGACCATAGAGATGTTCCAAATTGAAGTTTATTTCAAGCAAATACCCGAGTTGAGAATGAAGTTCCAAAAGTTCTATAGCTAAAAGATGGAGGAGAATTGCTCAACTAGTGAGCATGTGCCGATTGTCCAGTACTTCAATCGCTTGAATCGTGGGAGTTAATCTTCCATAAGATTGAACAGAATTTTTCAGTCACCATCACTAAGAAAACACGTGATGAACTATAGTATGCAAGGGATGAAAAAAGATTTCGAGCTCTTCGTGTTGAAATCGAAAGGTAGAAATCAAGAAAACATCAAGTGTTGATGGTTGACAAGACCACTAGTCTCAAGGAAAGGGCAAAGGGAAGAAGGAACTTAAAAGGAACGGCAACGTTGTCCCGAGTGAAGAAGCCCAAGTCAGACCGCCCAGACCCGACTTTTTACAATGGAAGGTCACCGGAAGGAACCCCTAATATTTGGTGGATAAGAAGGATGGCAAAAACAAGGTTATATTTGATATACAGGTTTTGATGTGTGCCTTACTAGTGTTTATAGTACCCCTAGTATTTGATACTGTTTCCAAGATTAGTAACTCAAACAGAGTTAGAAATAAAAGAGACTAGTTGAAGGGAAAGTGACGATGAGTGTTGGAAGTAGTTCCAAGATTGATATGATCATCATCGCACTCTATACTTTGGATTAGTGGAACCTAAATAATGTTATTTGGTGTTGAGCATAAATATGATTTGATCATGTTTATTGCAATACGTTATTCATTTAAG
Source organism: Aegilops longissima (assembly GCA_021605205.1). Taxonomy (NCBI): domain Eukaryota; kingdom Viridiplantae; phylum Streptophyta; class Magnoliopsida; order Poales; family Poaceae; genus Aegilops; species Aegilops longissima. The sequence goes on along the minus strand of JAHIAM010010146.1, from coordinate 8,547 downwards.
TAAGAGAATAAATTGTTGTTCGCTTACATGAATAAAACCTTATATGGTTACACACCCAATGAAAATGGTTCATTGATCTCGATCATAGTGATACACATATTCATAATATTGAAACCAAAAGATGCAAAGTTAATAATGATAGTGCAACTTATTTGTAACCCGCTTGGTTATGTGTAAAGCGATGAAGAAACTCCATCGATGGGTTTTTGGAATCACTTGATTATGAATCATTTGATATTAAACTGCCTTTTGGGCAAGATGATAAAACCCGTTCGAAAATGGAACGAGATACGACTTATTGGAAATAAACAACCATGTATGCGATCCAATGAGTGTTGATGTCGGGCAAGTATCGATTTTCACCCACAAGATGATTTGAGCAATATGGGTATATCTTCGATGAAACATAAGTCCAAATAGTTGAAAGGTTCAAAGAATTTGAGTGAAGTGGAAAATCATCGTAAAAGAAAATAAAGTTTCTGATCGATCGTGGAGATGAATATTTGAGTTACGGTTTTCTTCAATTAAAACAATGTGGAATAGTTTCACACTCACGCCACCGAACACCACAACGTTATGGTGTGTCCAACGTCAGAATCAATTTTTATTTTGATATGGTGCGATCTATGATGTCTTCTTTAAATATAGTTTTGGGGTTATGCATTAGAGATATTTCACATTAAAAGGGCACCATCTAAACCTGAGGCGAAACCGATGAACTATGGTTTCAAAGAACCTAAGCTGTCGCTTTAAAAGTTTGAGTTGTGATGGTGAAAAGTTTTCACCGATAAGCTCGAACCCAAATCGGAGAAGTGCGCCTTCATAGAATACCCAAAGGTAACTATTGGGCACCTTCATCACAGATCCAAGGCAAGTTTTTCGTTGTTAAGATGGATCCTTTCTAGAGAAGAAGTTTTCTCAAAGAAGTGAGGGGAGGAAAGTAGAACTTGATGAGGTAATTGTACCTTCCCTTATTGGAAAGTAGTTCATCACGAAATCAGTTTCTGATTCCTACACCAATTAGTAAGGAAGTTAATGATGATGATCATGAAACTTCAGATCAAGTTGCTACCAAACCTCGAGGTCTTCCAGAGTAGATCCGCACGAGGGTACGGTAATCATGTTCGGAAGTCATGTTACTAGACCATGATGAACCACAACTATGAGGAAGGGGATGAGCCCAGATTCCGCAAATGGCTTGAGGCCAAAAATCGAGATAGGATCCATGTATGAGAACAAAGTATGGACTTTGATTGACTTGCTGATGATCGAAGCCAGAATAAATGGATCTTCAAGAGGAAGACGGACAATCGATAGTGGTTTACTATTAAAGCTCGACTTGTCACAAAAAGGTTTTTGAAAGTTCAAGGTGTTGACAAATGAGATTTTCAATCAGAAGCGATGCTTAAGTCTGTCCAATCATGTTAGCAATTGCCACATTTTATGAAATCCCAAATGGATGTCAAAACCATTCTTTAATGGATTTATTAAAGAAGAGTTGTATATGATGCAACCGAAGGTTTTGTCAACCTAAAGGTGCTAAAATGGCAAGCTCCAAGATCCATCAATGGATGCAAGATCTCGAGTTGGAATATACGCTTGATGTGTTGATCAAAGCATAGATTTTATGATTTTTGAAAGGCCATTTACAAGAAAGTGAGGAGCACTACATTTTCCGATAAGTATATGTGATGACATATTGTTGATCGGAAATAATGTAGAATTATTCCCAGCATAAAGGAATGTTTGAAAGGAGTTTTTCAAAAAAGACCTGGAAGTGCTTATATTGAGCATCAAGATCTATAGAGATAGATCAAGACGCTTGATAAGTTTTTTCAATAAATATAACCTTGTCAAGATTTTGAAGTAGTTCAAAATGGAACAAAAAAGAAAAGTTCTTTCCTTTGAAAAGGTGTGAAATTGAGTAAGACTCAAACCCACCACCAGAAAATAGAAAAGAGAATGAAAGTCATTCCTATGCCCCACCAAGGTTCTATAAAGTATGCTATGTTGTACACCATTGTATACCTTGCTAATTTGGCAAGGAGTAAATGGTGATCTAGGAGTAGATCATCGGACATTGGTCAAGAACATCCTTAGTGAGGACTAAGGAAATATTTCCATTATGGAGGGTAAAAAAACCCGTAAAGAGTTACATCGATGCAAGATTTTACCATCCGATGACTCAAGTCTCAATCGGATACAATTAAAGTGGAGCAATTAGTAGAGTAGCCCGGCAGCATTGTAGACATAGAATATTTGAAAATAGATAAGCCTAATTGAAGACCTGCTGACTAAGCTTCTCTCACGAGCAAAACATGATCATACCTTAGTATTTTGGGTGTTAATCACATAGCTGTGAACTAGATTATTGACTTAGTAAACCCTTTGGGTTTGGTCACATGACATGTGAACTAGGGTATTAATCACATAGATGTGAATATTAGTGTTGAATCACATGATGGTGAACTAGATTATTGACTTGTGCAAGTGGGAGATCAAGGAAATATGCCCTAGAGGCAATAATAAAGTTTTATTTATTTCCTTATTTCATGATAAATGTTTATTATTCATGCTAGAATTGTATTAACCTAAACATAATACATGTGTGAATACATAGACAAACAGATAGTCACTAGTATTCTAGACTAGCTCATTAATCAAAGATGGTTATGTTTCCAACCATAGACATTGTTGTCATTTGATTAATGGGATCACTCATTAGGAGAATGATGTGATTGACATGACCCATTCCGTTAGCTTAGCACTTGATCGCTTAGTATGTTGCTATGCTTTTTTCATGACTTTAACATGTTCCCGTAATATGAGATTATGCAACCCTGCCACAGGAACACTTTGGTACTACCAAACGCCACAACGAATCGGGTGATTATAAAGGAGTACTACAGGTGTTCCAAAATTGTTGGGTTGGCGATTTCGGATTAGGTTTTGTCACCATTGTCGGAGAGGTATTCTAGGCCTTTCTGATACACATCACGCCTTTTAAGCATTAACTAATGAGTTAGGTGGATGATTATTGAACGAGTAAAGAGATTCCTAACGAGATTGAACTAGGTATTGATACCGACGATCAATCTCGAAGTAACATACCGATGACAAAGGAACAACGATGTGTTTTTGCCGAAAAGATCTTCAGAATATGTAGGAACCAATATGGGCATCCAGGTTCCCTTATTGGTTATTGACCAAGAATAGTTCTAGGTCATGTCTACAATTCTCAACCCGTAGGGTCCACGCGGTTTCGCAGCTTATATTATGAGTTTATGAGTTTTGATGTACCAAGGAGTTCGGAGTCCGATGAGATCGGGACATGACGAGGAGTCTCAAATGGTCGAGACGAAAGATCGATATATTGACGACTATATTCGAGTTCGGGGTTCCGAGTGATTCGGTTTTTTGGTACCGGGAGTTAGGAATAGGGGAAAGTATTGGGCCTTAATGGGCCTTAGTGGAAGGAGCGAGGTGGCCGCCCTCCCAAGCCCAGTCCGAATTGGACAAGGGGGGAGCCCACCTCTCCTTCCTTCCCTTCCCCTTTCCCCTTCTCCTAGTTGACTAGAAGAAGGAGTCCCATCCGGGAGTAGGACTCCCTGCGCCTCCTCCAGGCCGCCACCTCCTCCCTTGCTCCTTTATATAGGGGCAGGGGCACCCCATGACACAAGTTGATCTACGGATCGCCCTTAGCGCGGGTGCCCTCCACCATATTCCACCGTCATATCGTCAAGAGCTTAGGCGGCCCGCCCGAGAAGTCATATCGTCGAGCTTAGCGAAGCCCCGCCGGGAGCATCAACATCCACCACGCCGCCGGGTTAAACTCATCCCACACTTTGCTGGATCGGAGTCCGGGATCGCCATCGAACTGAACGCAGAACCGGAGGTGCCGGACGCTCGGCTTGGATCGGTCGGATCGTGAAGACGACGACTACATCAACCGGTTATAACGCCCGCCGGGCCCACGAGGGTACGGGACGGACATTCCCTCTCCGCTATGCCATCACCATGGTCTTGCGGATCGAGGGAAAATTTTGAAATTACACGCCCCAACAAAGGGTATCGAGCCGGTTTTATGCGTTGATGTCATTGCAGAGTAGAACACAAGTGAGTTGTTTAATAAGTAACCGCCACCAAAGATGTCATACTTTTGGTTCAGGGTATTGTGAGATGAAGCGCCCGGACCGAATTAAGACGCTTACGCGAGACGGTTTCACCGCCCGAGCACTGTGCTTAAAGGTGACCGGCGGGTGTTCGCCTCTCACTTTAGTTGAATCGAGGCCAAACGCCGTCCTGGAAGGTTAAACGAGTCTATTTGACTATCGCTTGGGTTTTGATGCGAGGTAAGAACGGTTCTGCTCGCCCAGCAGCCATAAAACTTGCAACAACAAAGTAGAGGACGCCTAACTTGTTTTTGCAGGCATGTGTGATTGATTGGTCAAGACGTGATGCTATATTTTATTGTATGAGATGATCATGTTTTGTAACCGAAGACGCAATCGGGCAGGAGCCATATGGTTGTCGCTTATTGTATGAAATGCAACGCTGTAATTGCTTTATTTATCACTAAAGTAGCGATAGTCGGAAGCAATATTTAGACGACAACGATGCTACGATGGAGATCAACGCTACCGGGACGATGGTGATCATGAGGTTCGGGATGGAGATCCAAGCCAAGATGATGATGACCATATCATATCACTTATATTGATTGCATGTGATGTTTATCCTTATGCATCTTATCTTGCTTTGAGACGGTAGCATTATAAGATGATTCTCACTAAAATTATCAAGAAGTGTTCTCCCAGTATGCAACCGCAAAAGTTCTTCGCCGAGACACCACGGATGATCGGGGTGATAGGCTCACGTCAAATACAACGGGAAAACAGGCCACGCGAATACTCAGTTAAACTTGACGAGCCTAGCATATAACAGATATGGCCTCAACACGGAGACCGAAGGTCAAACGTGAATCATATAGTAGATATGATCAACATAGTGATGTTCACCATTGAAACTACTCCATCTCACGGATGATCGGACATGGTTTAGTTGATTTGATCACGAATCACTTAGATGACTAGAGAGATTCTATCTATGGGAGTTCTAAGAATATGATTAATTGAACTTTAATTTATCATGAACTTAGTCCCGTAGTATTTTGCAAATTATGTTGTAGATCAATAGCTCGCGTTGTTGCTTCCTATGTTTTATATGTGTTCCTAGAGAAAATTGTATTGAAAGATGTTAGTAGAATGATGCGGATTGGATCCGTGATCCGAGGTTTATCCTCATTGCTGGGAAAGAATTATGTCCTTAATGCACCGCTAGGTGAAGACCATTGATGAGCATGCACGTTATGAACGTTTAGCTCAATATGATGACTACTTGATAGTTTAGTGCACCATGCTTAACGGCTTAGAATCGACTTCAAAGACGTTGAACGCCATGGACCATAGAGATGTTCCAAATTGAATATTTCCAAATACCCGAGTTGAGAGATATGAAGTTCCAAAAGTTCTATAGCTAAAAGATGGAGGAGAATTGCTCAACTAGTGAGCATGTGCTCGATTGTCCGGTATTCAATCGCTTGAATCAAGTGGGAGTTAATCTTCCGATAAGATAGTGATTGAAGAATTTTTAGTCACCATCACTAAGTTAGTAGAACTTTGATGAACTATAGTATGCAAGGGATGACGAAAAAGATTTTTTCGGATGTTGAAATCGACGGGTAGAAATCAAGAAAACATCAAGTGTTGATGGTTGACAAGACCACTAGTCTCAAGGAAAAGGGCAAAGGAAGAAGGGAACTTCAAAAGGAACGGCAAGGTTGTTGTCGAGTGAAGAAGCCCAAGTCTAGACCAAGCCCGAGACCCAGTACTTTTTGAAGGAATGGTCACCGAAGCGAATACCCCAATATTTGGTGGATAAGAAGGATAAAGTAACAAGGTATATTTGATATGTTATTGATGTGGCCTTACTAGTTTTATAGTACCCCAGTATTTGATACTGTCGGTAAGATTAGTAACTCAAAGAGTTCTAAAAAGAGACTAGTTGAAGGGAAAGTGACGGATTTGGAAGTAGTTCCAAGATTGATATGATCATCATCGCATCCCTATACTTTCGGGATTAGGTGGAACCTAAATAAGTGTTATTTGGTGTTGAGCATAAATATGATTTGATCATGTTTATTGCAAACTTATTCATTTAAGTAAGAGAATAAATTGTTTTCGCTTACATGAATAAAACCTTATATGGTTAACACCCAATGAAAATGGTTCATTGGATCTCGATCATAGTGATAACATATTCATAATATTGAAACCAAAAGATGCAAAGTTAATAATGATAGTGCAACTTATTTGTGGTTGGCTTTATATTGTAAAGGATGAAGAAACTCCATGTTGATGGGTTTTTGGAATCACTTGATTATGAATCATTTGATCTTTAACCGGCCTTTTGGGCAAGATGATAAACCCGCTTTTGGAAAATGGAACAGATACGACATTGGAAATAATACATACCGATGTATGCGATCCAATGAGTGTTGATGCTCGGGCAAGTATCGTTATTTTCACCTTCACAAGATGATTTGAGCAGATATGGGTATATCTTCTTGATGAAACATAAGTCAAAGTTGAAAGGTTCAAAGAATTTCAGAGTGAAGGGAAAATCATCGAAAAGAAAATAAAGTTTCGCGATCGATCGGAGATGAATATTTGAGTTACGAGTTTGGTCTTCAATTAAAACAATGTGGAATAGTTTCACACTCACGCCACCGAACACCACAACGTTATGGTGTGTCCGAACGTCGAACGATTTTATTTTGATATGGTGTTATGATGTCTTCTTTATATGTTTGGGGTTATGCATTAGAGATACGATTCACTTAAAAGGGCACCATCTAAATCTGAGTACACCATGAACTATGGTTTAACAAAGAAACCTGGTTTGCTTTTAAAAGTTTGGTTGTGATGTTATGGAAAAACACCGAAAGCTCGAACCCAAATCGGAGAAGTGCGCTTCATAGAATACCCAAAGGTAACTATTGGGTACACCTTCTATGATCCAAGGCAAGTTTTTTTGTTAAGATGGATCCTTTTAGAGAAGAAGTTTCTCTCAAAGAAGTGAGTGGAGGAAAGTAGAACTTGATGAGGTAATTGTACCCTCCTTATTGGAAAGTAGTTCATCACAGAAACAGCCGTGATTCCTACACCAATTAGTAAGGAAGTTAATGATGATGATCATGAAACTTCAGATCAAGTTGCTACCAAACCTCGAGGTCTTCCAGAGTGATCCCACCGAGTGGTACTAATCATGTTCGAAGTCATGTTACTAGACCATGATGAACCTACTAACTATGAGGAAGCGATGATGAGCCCAGATTCCCTAAATGGCTTGAGGCCATAAAATCGAGATAGGATCCATGTATGAGAACAAAGTATGGACTTTGATTGACTTGCTCGATGATCGCAAGCCATGTAGATAAATGGATCTTCAAGAGGAAGACGGACACGATAGTGTGTTACTATCAAAAGCCGACTTGTCCAAAAGGTTTTTGACAAGTTCAAGGTGTTGACTACAATGAGATTTTCAACGAGGATGCTTAAGTCGTCAATCATGTTAGCAATTGCCACATTTTATGAAATCGCAAATGGATGTCAAAACTACATTTTTAATGGATTTATTAAAGAAGAGTTGTATATGATGCAACCGAAGGTTTTGTCAATCCTAAAGGGCTAAAAAATGTGCAAGCTCCAATGATCCATCAATGGGGTGCAAGCATCTCGAGTTGGAATATACGCTGATGTGTTGATCAAAGCATATGATTTTAATGACTTTTGAAAGGCCGATTTACAAGAAAGTGAGTGGGAGCACTACAACTTTTGATAAGTATATTGAATGACATATTGTTGATCGGAAATAATGTAGAATTATTCCGAAAGCATAAAGGAGTGTTTGAAAGGAGTTTTTCAAAAAAGACCCTTGAAGTTGTTTTATATTGAGCATCAAGATCTATAGAGATAGATCAAGACGCTTGATAAGTTTTTTCAATAAATATATACCTTGTCAAGATTTTGAAGTAGTTCAAAATGGAAAAGAAAAGAAAAGTTCTTGGTTGAAAGGTGTGAAATTGAGTAAGACTCAAATCCCCACCACCTAAAATAGAAAAGAGAATGAAAGTCATTCCTATGCCTCACCATAGGTTCTATAAAGTATGCTATGCTATTACCCACTATTGTATACCTTGCTCAATTTGGCAAGGAGTATAAGGGATCTAGGAGTAGATCATGGACATTGGTCAAGAACATCCTTAGGAGGACTAAAAATATTTCTATTATGGAGGTGTAAAAAACCCGTGAAAGAGTTACATCGATGCAATTTTTAACGATCCGATGACTCTAAGTCTCAACTGATACATATTGAAAGTGGGAGCAATTAGCTAGAGTAGTCCGCAAGAGCATTGTAGAATAGAATATTTGTAAAATAATACGGCTCAATGTGACAATCCTTGACTGCTTTCTCAAGCAAAACATG